>BMAW01054336.1:520274-582667 GCA_019974015.1 Nephila pilipes
AAAAAAAAAAAAAAAAAAAAAAAAAAACATACCATTTGTAACATTTATGCACTCAGGAATATCCATTTCAAAATCATTTGCATAAGCTGGAGCATATTTTTCTCTAAGTTCTTCTATAGATATTTTATCTGGAAAGTAGCATAATAATTCAGATTAAATGCATTCATAGTAAAACAAGTTTTATTAAACAGAAATCAACTCTTTCCAAAAGGGCGAAACATTAGAATACACTTTTAAACTGAGATATTAAAAGTATAATTAGTACGAACCGATTATGAAAATCATTCATCATTTTTTAAAAGAGAAAATTTAAGTGCTCTTTTATTAATACAATAATAACATATTTAGATATTAGATAATTTTCCTGCAAATTTTTGTTTAACAATTAATTATCTCTCTGTAATAATAATTTTAAACAGATAATACAAAATTATCAATTATAACAAAAAATAAAATTTGTTACAGTCTTAATAACTGATCTGTAAACAATTATATTCACAAAAATTTAATCAGTATTAAAAATTCTGATGAACACTCTATTCATATGAAAATCGGAATGCTTTAAAACAGAATTTAACATAAGAAAAGACTACATATACCACTTTTTTAATATATCATGGGAAAGTTATCAAGAAAAATTTCTTCAATTGTGGCTCAAAATCACAAAAAATTCAAAATTTTGAGCTCTATTTGATATTACATGTTTAAAAATTTCAGGAAGATGGATTCCTCAAATAAATTGAGTTGCAACTATTTTTCTTGCATTATAGATTTCTTTCATATTTTCCTCTTTCACAATTTTCCCTTAAAAATATTGTACAAATGATTTCCAACAAACTCAGTATAAAATAAAATGGTTTCTTAAACAAACATTACTCAAATATTATTAATAATGCTTTATATTTTTCACGATTTTTAAACATATTCTAACTAGGAAACTTTTAAAAATATTTTGACTACATGCTTTCAGCTTCCAGGTCCCTCATTTCTTGATCATAGTCCACGTTCATTTCCTCAATTTCTTGTTCTAAAAGTGTCTGTTCATCATCTTCATCTTCTGAACCTTCAAAATCATCATCACTATCGGTAATTAACTTTTTATCATCTTCTGCATCCTATGAAGCACAAATAACATAGCAATATATTGCTTTGTCTTTCTTTAAAGTAGAAAATAAAAAAAAAATTACATACAGACTTCATATTACAAAGAGATTTTTTGATTTTTATGAAAATCAATTCTGACATGTTTTTTTTTTTTTTTTAATTCTACTGAAGCTAAACAAAACTTATCTTTCACATTAAAAAGAATCCCGAGTAAAATATTTATACTTGTGCTGGACAGTAAGTATATCTATACAAATTAATATCATAACAGTTATTCAAGTAAACAAAGGTTTTGAGAAAGAGAAGGGTATGAATAGAGAGATAATGCTTTTCTACCCTTAACTAATAAGAGCATTTCTTTTCTCAAGACAAGGTATTAAGAATGAAAATTAAAACAAAATTCAAACAAGAAGTAAATTAAAAATAATGCAAAAATTGTTACTATTTAATGGTGACATTACTAAAAATTTTATACCTTTGAAAAGAAATTTTAAAAAAAATGAAAAAAATGAACTAAGTCTAACATAAAGTGTATGACACAATACAGGAACAAAACCCAAAGGAAACCTCTTTTAAGAAAGATTTCGTATTCAAGGTGCAGGGTACTGTTAGTCTTTAAATACATTGTAAATTTAAAAACAAAATTAAAAAACAAAACTATAATATTTTTGTTTTGAACTATTAATCATAAGAAGCTGAAATTTACAAATAACAAGATATGTAAATGTATCAGTAAAAGAAAAATTTAATAACTAATTTTTTATAACTTTTATTAACTGCACACTTCAAAATAAATTATAATAATTACAATTATTCTATTACTCTCTTTTTATCATTATTTAGAATATTAAAAAAAAAAACTTTAATTTATTAAAGATTGAAATGTTTTTAAGAAATTTTAATAGCTCATTAAAAAAAATAAGTTTCATAAATTTACCAAAAAAATTTATGAAACTTGGATTAAAGCTCATATGTGTACAAATGAATGAAATTAGTCTCACAAACCTGATTCATTTTTATCCACAAATGAACAAACAAGGAATTCATAACACATTGCTTTCCTTCCTCACTTTATTACCATATTTTAAAATGTTCAAAACTATTATATAATCATTAACACTAAATTTTTAGACATATTACTGAGTTATTATGAAAAAAAAATATTTTTTCATAGTTGCACTAAATTTTCTAATATCCATCTACTGAGCCTGAGTTATTCCCACCTTAACAGCTACCTCAAGTGTAAATGCAGTTATCAGTGAAGGAGCAGTAGAGTAGATGATATTGTGTTATTAAAATTCTGAGCCACAAATGAAATACACTAAAAATAGCCAATGAGCAAAATAAGTTAATTTAATTTAAACTTCAACGTCAATTCTTAATTTTTTTAAAAAATATATACATAAAAGACAAATAATAACTTGAAATTAATGAGATGTTCGACAATGTATCCAAAAAACAAATGCTTCAATATTCAATTCGATGGAAATACTTGATAATGCTAGTGAGTGATTTTGTTCTAGTTTAATCCTTTGAAAGCTTTATCCTTCAATAAAAGATGTTCATAAATCCAAGCCTTTCCAAACAATAATAGTATAAATAAAATATGACTGCATAATATATTTTATTCTGTGAGAAGTTATATATAATATAATATATATATATATATTTCGCCCCCAATATAATTGTGCTTTTAACTTTACAGCAGGAACATCTTCTGAGTCAACATGAAAGGTCTCACATATTTCCCGGATAAACTGTAGAATTTTTAAGAGTTTAATTTGTGAAATTACACTCTAATTAGTTAAGTCAATAAATATACTTCATTTAAGCAAATGTTATTTAAATTGTAAGATTATTCCATTACTTAAAGAAACAGAAATAACATACAGTGTATTTGGTAAAAATAGGTGATGCACTCCTATGATACCCCAGCGATCCATCTCTCTCTGCTTTTAATTCTCCTTCTAGTCAACCAATTTTTACCTTTTTTTCTATTTAAACCACAGTTTAAACAAATGTTTGGCATAGCTTAACCACATTTGATTCTTCCATTATAAATCCTACCTGACACTCACCTAAAGTAAGCGTCTAAGAAAATGTTTAGAGTGCTCCAAACATTATATATTTCAGGAAAATAATAGATTTTCCCAAAAATGGTAATTGAAATAGAATAGCAAAGATCAGTTAAGGATTCTATTGCAATTACCCTTTTGGCAGGAATTCTACTCTTTTTTTTCACTGACAGAGTTGCTTCCACTTCTTCAACAGTTAGTTGTGTTTTCTTTTCAACCTTAATTTTTAGTTCATTTTGCAGAGACAAAATACATATGAAAAATACAACTTGAGTGAACAAGTAATTGGCTGCATGTGGTTAACAAATTGGATTAATCCTTAATAAATGAAAAAGTTACGATGTATTTTAAGTCCTTATTTCTAATTTCAACAATTTTCTTTAGTTTCAACATTTATATTAAGTTAATAATTACAATTGCTTTCATTTCTAAATAAAACCTTATTCAAAAATATTAAAATGTAGTTTTAGGACATGCCAAGCCAACCAATAACAGATCAGTTTAAATACTGAATATAAACTTTAAATTAATGTTAATTATTTTATTCATTCAAAACTTTTATATGCTAATGAAACAAAAGAAAATTGTTGAAATTAGAAACTGAAATTTGAATTAAATACTTACAATCTGCTAGAGCATTCAAAATAACACTTTGAACAAACAAAACAAACCTAGATTACTTCAAATATATATATTTAAAAAAATGCCAAAGCAGCATTTAACAAGTAAGGAGTTGAAATTCCCTGTTCTTGATGAAACAATGCCACCTTAGATCAGTAATGATAATATTAGTACTAGTACAAAGTTTCATAGGATATAAAATTAGTCAGAAACCTGAATTGCAGAAATATTAAAATACATTATAATGTAGCTTACATTGTTAAAATAAAACATATTCTCTAAGTTTTATTTTAATATTGTAAGCAAGAAATTTTCAAATGCATTATTAAAATTAGTTAATATGATTAGTGATGCTATTACCATGTTGCAAGATAAGTGAAATTCATTATGATACAAGCATTTTTGTTAGTAAACATTTTAGGCCCTAGTTACATGTCTGGAATATAAATAATCTGATGAGTATAAAATATAAATAAAAATAAATATATTAATAAATGCATATGGAATTTAAAAAATATTTTTTGGTTTCATTTAGATGTCTGCAGATTCCTAATCACTGGTTTATTACTAGGGATTTTTTTTCTACTTGGTTCTCATATGATTTCAAGACTATCCTAAACTATAAAAACATTAACACATTCCGAGAAAAACAAAAATCAGTACTTAAAAATAATAATAATAAGCAAGCTTTCTACAGTTATCCATCTTCAATTTTGAGAATAATTTTTATCATCAATTTTTATTTTATTTTTCAACAAAAAAAATTACAATTTTCCAACCACCATTAAAATAATGCTATGAAATACTTAAGTTCATATGAACTATCTTTCATTATACTTTTTCATATAATATTCATATTTTATAAATTAAGCTGCCTAATTCTTATCTCTATAAGGAAAATTAAAAATAAATAAATAAATAAAAGATTTTTAACTTATCATGAAACACACTTTTGTGATGTAGGATTGAGATGATTCAGGAGCTTCAATCATTTTAGAGTCATTTAAAGAAGTGTGTAAGTTTAGGATTTCTGAAGGAAAAAACTCAAGAAACTCTTCAAAAGGCATTTCACTTTCTTGAAACAGAAATTTGCTTTCATCACCCTGCTCAATTTCATTGATGTCTGTTTTTTTCTGAATCGATGCTTCATCATCTTGTTCACAACCTGGTGGCTTAAAATCTGAATAAAATTATTATTATTATACTTTAAAAATTCAAGTACATATATATTACAAAAAAGGAGCAGTTTAAAATCATTAATAAATTATTTCAAAATCAAAGTTGTAAAAGCCACATATCAAAATATATTCACACTATTCTAATGATATAAATTTTTAATTAATTTACAACATGAATTAAGGGAGAAGTTACCTAAATTTGCATATACTAGAAAAGGTACAACTAAAGAGCATGAAGCAATCAAATCAAAGTATGATCAATTAAAAATTTAAAGTACTTCATTATAATATTATACAAATATATAAAAACGAAGACAAAATTTAAAAAAAAAATTTATTTTGTTGAAAATAATTATCATGGTATGTACTCAAAAATACAAACATATAGGAAGTTCTTCATTAATAACATTGCGGTTTTCATGTATTTTAAGTTTTTAAGAATTAAAATAATAGTAAGTTCAAGAAGTAAGAAATAACAGTAAGTTCACTTTTATTTACTGCAGAAATACAAATATTTCTTAACACTTAAGATTATGGTGAAAACAGAAAATGACAAATGATTTTTATTATTTTTACTTAAATTAAACCATTTTCACAAAGGTTCTTATCCTAATTTTACAAAGGATAATAAATAAATAGCTATTTTAAAGCATTTCTTTCCTTCTATTTAACTTAAGAGCTTCTAGTTTAAAACAAATACACTGCCACCATTACAAAAATTGGAAGTTTTTAAAATTAATGAGCTATTTTATGCTAAAAAATTGCTTTAAATTATCAATATACATGTGAAATACTTTATCAGGACTAAAGTGAAAATTTTTGACTTACCATTTGATTCATAGTCAAGTTTCCTTTTGTGATAGCCTGGTGCTGATTCTGAAAGGGGTGCGGAACCCCAGCTAAAATCAAAACTGTCTTCGGTACTTTGTGTCATGCCTTGAGTTAACCAAGGTGAATGTTTTTCCGTTTGGTTCATAATGAAATTTAAACGTACATCTAAAATTGTTTTTCTTTTTTCTTCCAGCCATGTCTGTTGCTTATATTCAGCTAACTTTAAAACAAAGGAATTGTACTTTAACCATAATGTTGATCATATTTCTATTTAATAACATAGTTAATATGATGGAAGAGTAAAAAAAATATCAAAGTATACAGTAAACTTTAAACAGGCCAGCCCAACCCAAAAGACTATGTGGGCCACTACTTTGCAAACACATTTTATTTCGGCAGCCCCCATTATATATATATTTACATACATATGAGGGTTGTTTAACAAGCACTCATAAATTCCAAGATATAGTGTTAGTAGCATTGAAAATGGTTTGTTTTTAACAAGCATCGTAATTCACTAGACAGCTGTCTAAGTCTCAGTTACTTGTATTCATGTTCATGATGCCTTTCACACCTCAAAAATTCTTTGTCATAACTTTTCTAGTAAAAAAAAAACCATATAAACTTTTTTTGGAAATGATTCACCGGTAGCTACCCAATTTTTTAATGTAAGCTAGATTTCTGGTATGATGAATCTAGGTATGCATAATAATGAATCCAGGTCTCTCTGATGGTGACAACTCGATGCAAAATGAAGCCAACAACTCGGGGAGCAGCAATCAAATTTTGATTTCGCAACAAATTACTACCAAATTATAACTAACTTATGAATTGATGTCATATTTCTTTCAGCTCTGTTTAACAGATGGCAGCACCTAAGAGTAACAACAATTTACCATAAAGATGCTATCTGTCTTCAAATACATGTACTTTTTGAACCATTCTCATATGTAGGTATACATACAAGAATGAGTGTGTGTGTTCATGCATGCAAATGTGGAATTCGTTTATCAGCTTCATTTTAATTTTGGCTCTTTTAACACCAATTCAAATTCTCATGTTAAAAACTATTAGAACTTTCAACTCTCAAGTCACAAGAAACGACTAATCTTTCTAAGCCCATTAGAGAAATCATTCTGAAATAAATGAAGAGAAACTATATTTTATTGAGTTAAATGTATTTGTTCAATACATAATTTTAAAAAACTGTCCTACAGTTATAACGCAATGCGGGGACTAACTTATTAATGATTAAAAGGCACTGAGCAGTCAATCGGTCTGAAACTATATACTTCTGAACCAAATATACAAGACTTATGCAGACAGACTTCCTGCTTCTATTTCCCATGATCCCCATGTCACATTTTCTCTCTGTGTATAATAATACACACCCATGCTTTTCAGTGAGTTTGCTGGTTAGGTATACATTAAGTATCACCTACTCCTGCAAGTCAGCCACAATCCTTTTAAAGCGAGCTAACTTTGTAATTATTTCTGAATAAGAATATAGAAGAAAAATTGTAACGATAGTTGAGTCAATGTACAAAGATATTCCTATAGTAATGAGATGTGATGCAAACGACTCAAGGTACAATAGTCTTTGGTACTTTTAAGAATTATAAAAGTTTAAATTTGTGTTCAGATGACCCTGTTCCGCAGGGTGAGCCACATGCTCGCAGGCCTAATCTTCAGCACACACATAATATTCTTAAAGCAAGCTAATCTTAAGAATATATATAATATTCTTAACAAAACATTTACATGTGGAATTGTTAAATTTCATTATTTTATTATTGCAATTTTTAAGAAAATTTTATAATTATAAATTTAGTAACTTTTTGAGGATTACAAACAGAAGTTCATTGCTATTTCCTCACCTTCTCAATATTGCTCCAGAACTGTTTGATTTCTCTTGCAATATTGCAAGCAATTTTCCTCAACCTCATATTTTCTTCTTTTTCGGCTTTTTCTGCATTCATCTCTTTTTCTTGGAAATATTTTGTAATCATACGAGCACACTAAAAATAAAGCAATTTAATTTGATATTATTGAATCCTTTTGTTAAAAATATTTTTAAATAAGTGAAAACAAATAAATTTGTCTTTTAAGTTCAAAAAAATAACTGATATAACTGTATAAGGTAAAAGGTCTTTATAAAAATGGTTGAAAGCTCCAATAACCTCATGAACGAACAACTTAGAATTTTTTTTTTTTTTTGCTTATGATAACAAAAAATTTTATCATTAGAAAATGTCTAATTTTAATTAATTTCATTTTAAAATTAATATAAGCATAACAATACATCATAATTGATTGAAAGTTAAAAGGAAAAAAAATTGTATAAAAATGTTTCTTTAATTGTTAAGTTACAGTTATATGTGATGTATTCGTAATCAAAGCTGCTACATGAAGTTATCTTAAAATTTTGATAACACTTAGTTTTTCTTTTTTTTTTTTCAATTTAGGGTTTCCAAAGGTACTGAGCAGAAAATTTAAGCAGAAATATTAAAATCAAACTCTTTACAAACCATTCATCAACCCAAATAGTCCTTGTTCAAGTCTCAGTTGTGGACAATACAGCTGGCTCCCTTTCTTCAAATATGAAATGCAACGCCCCCGCTATATGGTGGGTCTTTAATGGCATCAGGATTCGAATCTACAGGTTCAGAATCATAACCCCTAGGCTACTGCAGACATTGTGTCTTTGCTCAAAATAAAGATATTAATTCAAATTTATTCCGTATGGTGGAAATGAAAAAAAAAACAAGCCAAAGTCTTGCATTAGGAATGAGCGAACATGATAGCCTAAGGGACACAGTTGCAAATTCACAGACGACACTTTTTGTGTTGACTGACTGGTTCAAACCTGATGCCACTGAAGACCTGCTGTCTAGTGGGGTTGATGCACATTAAAATTGTCAAAGCTAGCTCAAGTATGGTCCTTGTCACCAAAGTTTAAAATTATTAGTTCTGTTACCAATAGACCCTGTGTAGCTTCTATGATCTATATTAATAAAGCTTTCAAAATCAAAAATCCGCATCAGGATCAAGGATTGATCTGGAGCTTTTATAAGTGGTCAAAAGCCCTCAGCAACATAGAATTTTCTTTCATAACTTTTTTTATTTCGTATGCCCTGTTTGGAAATTAGAGAGAAAACAGATTTTTCTGCCACAGGAACACTACCCTGAAATGTTTGATTCAAGATAATGAAACAAAGTCAAACAGAGAGATGCACTGATAGTTGTGCTTTTGATCCCACCTTTGAAGTTTTGGCATGATGATGGAATAACAATTCTGTGGTAATTGTGATGACAAATGCATGTCAAGTTCTGCTCCTAATGCAAGGCAAATGCTAATACAAAAATGAGAGTAAAGAAGTTTCCTTTCCTCAACTGAATTTTATTCACAAATATAACAAATGCATTAGAGGAGTGGATCTCCACGATAACGACATAGTGAACTACCAAATCTAAATAAGAGGCAAGAAGTGGTGGTGGCCATGGTTCATCAATATGATCATAAGTGTGATTGTAAGTAGCTGGAAAATTTATAATATTGCAAACAAATCCAAAGTTCCTCAAACTCAGTTTTGATTACAATTAGCTCTTGCCTTACTGAAGTTTAGCAGAAAAGCACTAGATGTTATTGATGCTACCATATTGCAGGTCTAAGCTCAAATGGATGATATAAATATCAATAATATTGGCTTTATTATAACACAGTAAGTGAGTGGAAGTTGAGGTTCGTGGCACAAGAGCCAAACTTTGCCATGCTCTGCTAAATCATGAGTTATTGTGATCTACACATAAAAAAATGAAAAAAAGGGAAGAATGAAATGTTAAGTTGAATGGTTGACATTGAAGGTTGTATATGGGCTTGTGTGTTTGCCTTTCTTCACTTTGCTGGATTTTGAATTTTTTGGTTGCTTATTTTTCTGTTGACTTCTAAGAAAGAAGTACCAGTTTCTTTTTTTTCTTTATCTGATGGAATTCGGTAAATTCACCAATTTTTTTTCTCTTAATTTTATTTGGCAGAGACAAACTGAATCACTCCACATTCAGGATAAAGGAATTGATGATCCCAAATCAATAGAGAATGAAAACAGGACTGATGCCAGGAGATTTTGCATACTTAAAAAAAAAAAAAAAAAAAAAAAAAAAAAAAAAAAAAAAACAAAGATAATGTCATATCCCTAAATCAACCCAAAAATTTCTAGACATGCTAGCATGACAAATATATCATTTTCTTGTATGGATAAAATCAAGTTTAGTACCATGGACCTTGTATATGCAGCTCAAATTCTAGCAGTATTGGATGCATCGGTAAATGCATATCGCATCCATATAACAAAGGAAGGGTTCACATTCGGATTCCTTTTTTCCAAAATACCTATTAAATGTACCTCTAGCAGATTTGGCAACTGAATTACAAAAAACTAATGACATTAAAATAGTTGAAATGCGATGTTTGGTAAAATCTGACAGTTGTCAAAAGGTCTCCCCAGTCTTGATTACCATTCTTGATAATACTATACCAGATTGCATTAAGCTATGGATTATCATACATGAAATTTTTCTAAGACAAACATTGCCGATACATAAAATGTTTTAGTTTCACTTATTTATCTTGAATCTACCAAACTTCTGTAATTTGTATAAATTGTGTTGTTCAATGTTTCAGAACTGTTTTGCACCCATTCCAGTACATCTCATAATATTGAAGACATATCTAACCATATAGATATTGGAAAATTTTAGGTTTATATTCCAGTTTTTAACTTTACTTTTAATTTTTAAAATTGTGGTAAATATAGCCCAAAATTGTGCAAAATTTTTTCCCCATCTTTTCCTTCAGGGAGGATGGAAATTTTGAATTTTTCTCCTTACCTTTTGTTCTCGCATTTAAGTAGTTTCTACAATGGAATCGTACGAGCATTAAAAATAAATTAATTTGATTCAACATTCCTTCCCTTATGCAAATCCCCGTATGGAGTTTACAGGAAACTTTTTTGAAACCAACGACAGCGCTTGGAATTTCCAAGAAAGATCCATCTTCTGACAGAATAGACTTGACAGAACTGGAGGACTTCTATAACAGAAGCACATTTTTTTTTTCCCCAACAAATTCCTATTCAACTAGCACTGTCACAAGATTTTGACATTTTAGTTATTCAAAATCTTTATTAACAATAGATCCTTTTATGTAATAAATCTATATGCATCTCAGAGACTTTATACGTTATCCCTTAAACACTTTTTAGAATCTTTGACAGACCTGGTTTTCAATTAACGAGATTTTAACCTTCATTATTCAATGTAGGGCTCCAATGATATTTCACAATATAGAAATGATTTTGTGACATTCACAATACAGTAATGATTTGTGACTGACTCTTATTTTATTCTTGTAACATAACTGTAGAAATAATATAGGTGCAGCTGTACTCAATAATCTTACCCTATGCTCTTCAGACTTATTTGATTATACTAATTTTTATGGATAGAAAACTCTTATAATAATCACCATCCTATCAGGAACTCTTTTTACTTCATCAGAATAAATGACTTTTTTTAAAAAAAATAGACTGGCACTCAGTGATAAAGAAATTACAAATTTCATTGAGAAATACAGAAAATAAAGTAGATAACCTCACCAATATAATATTAGGTTAAATCAGAAATAATGCTAGAGAAGTTTGACTATCAAACATATCATTCCCACCAAGGTGGAACAGCAATAATTTCTATAGAAGCAAAAAAAAAAAAAAATCTGGGAAAAGGCCACGTGAAATTTCCCCATATCTGTGGATTAAATATAAGAAATATTTGAGTAAAATGATATATATTAAGAAATAGAAAAATACAGATGAACTATGCAATAAGGTATCTAATTCAAAAATCTTATACAGTACTCTTAAAAAAATTCAACTAACAAGAATGCTGAACCAATGTTAAGCCCTCACCAGTGTAATAACAGATACATCAATCAACCTAAAAAACAAACAAACCTTTTTTTGCAAATTATATCCCAACCAACAACAATTCACAAGAGCTGTCTCCCTTGCATTATTTCAGCATAGACAACAAACCCTTAAATAAGCCATTCCACACTTCTGAATTAAATAGGGCTATAAAATACTTTAAAAGTATGAACTCAGGTAAAGTACCTCACAAAATTATTCTTCTGATAGCAAAATTGTACATAGTTAAAACTAAGATACCTTCATATAAATCAATAACTTTAGCTTTGGTCTTTTCTAAGACATTCAAAAGAATTTTACCAAAGCACATCTTTTACTTTCTGACTATAGACCAAAAACTTCATTCTCAACATTAAAGATTTATTCCTTTTTAAGACAGCAGAACAGCCACACATCTCATACACAAAATGATTGTAAATACCAAACTAGGAAAAAAATTCTATGCAAAATTAAACTTGGATATAAAGGGTTGCTTACAATTCAGTTTATGTAGATGGCATTAAGTGTCTTCAAATTGGAATCTTTGGGAAAGTGGTGGACTTATGGAGGGCATATTATTGACACATAAATTTCTCACATTGTGATCATTACAGATTCAATATGGAGGGGTTGTCTATCAATGAAGAAAATTGTTCAAAAGAGGGAGGGGGTACATATTATTCATCAGCACAATATTCAAGTAAACTCTTCGAAATGTTGGAAACAGGAATACAATGTTCAATATATGCTGATGGCATCTTGATTTACTATTCTCCTCTGTTCCTGGATATAGTCTAGAAGATATCAAAATACTTTAGAAAGAATAGCATGATGGTACAATTATTCAAAACTCTCCTTAAGCCATGATAAGAGAGTAGAACTTCTACATAAAAGAATTCAAACATTTCTTAGCATTATGTTATCTGGATTCTCCCTTCCATGGCAATCTTCCATAACATATCAGATATTATATTTTTCCAAAATACTCAAAATATATTTATAATGAATTAAATGAAAAATAAAGCATTCAAAAAATTAATGTCCTTAAATGCATGGCATACAAACATTATGGTCTTAGAGCAGAAAATTTAATCAAAATAACCAACAATATAACCTTTTATTATACCTGTCATATCAGAAATAAATGATCAAAATAATCAGATGAAACCTTTCAATATGACAGAAACCAAAGCCCTCAGAATTGCATTGAGTCTTCCACAATGGATAACAAACATTGAACTTTTAAAGCAAGATGGACATGAAATTCTCACAAAAATAAGATGGTTGGCTAATAAATTTTTTATCATTCAAATATCACATATAAATATACTCCTCTACATCTCAATAGTCCCAGTACAATAAATAAAAAAATACTGAAAGGAAACAAAAACAACATCATAAATATTTTTCATTCTTAAAATATTAATAGGGAACAAATTATATCCATCCCTAGATTGATGTACTTTCATAGAATTTCCATGCGAGATTTATACTAATGAATGTGGATTTCAAGACAAAAATTTACTGATTCCCATTATAAATGGACTATTTGATGGAATAGAGAAATTCTGAAAGATTAGATCATAATAGCTGCAGATGCTTCAATAAACCAAAACATAACATCTATAACAGGCATCGAAAAAATAACTCATTTGCCTAAAGAATGATTGCTGACTGGATTGCTCCAGAAGACATTAATAGCAATATTTTTAGAAACAGAATGAAAAAAACCAATGAAAATGTTGATTCAAATGAATATTTCGAAGTCTCAGGGAACATCCCAATCATAGATATAATATCCAATTAGACAAAATACCGAAGAGAGGAATTTCTTTGCATTCAAATCATCTGCAAAATGATCGCAAGTCCCAGGCTTTTACACAAATTCAATCTAATAGGTAATGCAAAGTGTAATACTTGCAACTGTATCAATAATTTGGAACATATTCTTTAAACTGTATTAAATACACATTCGTAGAAATCACCTCTCTCTCTGAAATATACACTCAAGATAGACTCACAATGAAATATTACATTCAAAGAACTTTTAGACAATGCAGTAGCTAATAAACAAGTATTCAGAACACTTTTACAGAAGATGAAATACTTTGGATACATATTAAATAATAATAAAAAAAAAGAGTTTAAAAAGAGATATTAGCTTTCTTACATATACCACATAAAAATAAACAAACAATTAAGGGGGAAATGGTTAATTGAAAATAGAGAAGAAAAGTTACAATATTTTGAGGTGTGTTACTTGTGATTATCAAAGATTGCAAGCCCCATATGAAAAATAAAATTTACTAGGGTATCACAGGGTCACACAATTCTCACATTCACTTAAAAAAAGGTAAGCCTTTGATGAGATTTATTATAAGCAGATTATAGTAATGTATACAAAAAATGTTGATATTACAAAAGTAATACAAATTACTTACGTAAGAAATGCAAAGTGCACCCCGACTCACATTATTTTGAAACTTGCCACACACTAAAATATAATTTATTTTCTAAGATTTTGAAACACTATCTTCCTGGGGTGTTTAACTCTTAAACTACCATATTAAAATTCTATACAACTCTTTTGTTGACTTCGGCCAAAGTTGCATAAATGCCCCTACAGGTGTTTTTTTTAACATTGTATTTGTTGGGTTTTTGTGTTATAGTTTTAGTTAGCTTTAGTTATTGTATTTTAAATGAACTTAAAAATTTTGTGTAAATTATAAAGTCTTATTACATTGGTCAAATAATGAGTCCTATAACTATTATCTTAGATCTAAATATAATCATTGCAAAAACCTTTCTAGCAGCTGCCTTTTTCCATTTCCTTTCTTGTGCAAAATCTGTAGCCAACCAGACCATTTCTTCTAATAAATAGTCCCAATGAGCTTTGACTCGAGGACCTTCAGCAACTTTAGGCAGTCTTCTGGAAGACCACAAACCTTCTTTTCGTAAATCACCAACCCTTTGCATGACATAAGCTTCCTATAAAAAGTAATACTGAATAAATAATTCATCTTAACTTAAAAAAAATTACAATAATCAATGTAACAAAAATAAAAAATATTACCTGCTTTGCTCGTTCAACTATTTCTTCTTGTGATCCAATCTGAGAATCATATACAGATGATAAGGAGTTATGTTTTGAAAAATACTTATGAGATGGAGGAGGTTGTCTCACATTTTTTGTCATTGCAGCTTGAATTATAGATGAAGCATTGACTAAATGTTGAGATGAAGGAAAGGCTGTTGCACGGAATGCCTGGGTATGACTAGAACTTGAAGGTGATACTGATGATGAGTTTTCGCCATTTAATCCTGAAAAAAAGATTTTTTAAAACAAATTTAATTTTTTTTACCCAAGCTTTCACAAAACAATTTTCAAGTTCAATAATTTTCCTTACAATATATAATTTAGGAACAATTATGAAATATAGAAAATAATTCTACTTTCATTTAAAATTTGAAAATTTTGTAGCATATATATTTTTACAATTGAAAGGGAAGTGGGAGGGAAATTCAGCTTAGCAAACTGTTCACTAAAATGTAATAAAAATGAAGTATAAAACGAGAATAATTGACTATACTAATAAAATAATGACAAAAAAGCAATATTTTAAGTATGAAATACTATGAATTTATTAATTTCTTTATTGAAAAAATTAAATATAAATGAATTCTTTTACCAATTCTGTTATTTTAAATCTTTATTTAAGGAAAACAAATGACAATGATATTAATTTTATTTGGATACTTTTGAAAAACTGCTGATCATGAAAATTGGTGACATCTCAGGGAAACTCACACCAATAATTTCAGTGGCCAAATTCCTTAATTGCATTTAAGATAGCAACAAACTGGTCATCTTCATTGTGAACCTGATGCCACATTTATTCACCAGTCAATTTAAGTGGTACCCAAATGTTTCTTATTAAACCATTTGATTGAAACCCTTACCTTTCAATTTTCTACAACAACCATTCTTTGGATCTTTAAAATGTTTGAGTTTCACTACTCTTTAATTTTTTAGTTATATAAGTTTTCAAAGAGTCCAAAAAAAAGGTGGATTCTTCAATATTTTTTTACAGCTTGGAAAAAGGTTGCTACTATTATATAAGAAATTCTAGCAATGAAACACTTGTTGTTCTCCCTGTAAATACCTGCAAACATCTGTTGCTTAAGGAGTGTTCTTCTATCCTGAAATTTTCATTTTGTAAACAGACTCATTGATCTCTATTATGTAGTTAAGATCTCTAATTTTTTTCTCCTTTGGGTTTCTCTCACGTAAATATTCAACATTGCTCAGAACACCATTGCTTGTCCGTTTTCAAGAACAGTGTCCATTAACACTTTTTTTGGCACTTAGCAAGGATTCTGTAGCTTTCAAAATATTCTACTGCATTTAATTCTGTAGTAGGCATTTCCCAAATTTTTATTGTTTCTTCCAAAATGTGGGGTGAAAAAACAGAGAAATTGCAGCTTACGAAAATAACTTATACAGTGCCAGTTTAAAAAGGGCTAAAACAGGTGAAATAAAATCACACGAGAAATAGGCCAAGTCACTTTATTACTGCAAATAGTAAAATAAATAAATAAAACACCAGTAAAAAACAAGTTTTTTAAGCATTGGTTTTCTTTCAAACTTCACACTTTGTGCAACATAAGTTTTTATAATTTAAATATTAAGTAACATTCACCTGTCTTGAAGACGGGGAGCAATGTTACAAACACAAGTTGATGTTTCCCTTTGCTTATCTAATAAAGAGAAAAAAAAAAAAGGAGGGGGGATCTGCAGAGATGTCACCAGTTAACCAAAAGAGAGTTTAAACAATGACCTCATCACTTTAGCGACGAATTTGGCGACCATTTGGTGACTTGGCGAGAAACTTGGCGTAAAATTTAATTCTTTAAATAATTAGTTTAAATCAATTAATTTTTATTAATTATGTTAAATTATTGTCATCAAAACAATCATGCATAGAAAATTTCCATTCAATTGAGCACTTTAAAATATAGGGGGAAAAAACTTTTAAGTTTCGACCCAGACATACAATGTGAGAAGAAGAAAACCCATTAAAAAATTAAGATAGAAAAGAAAAACAGCTTTTTTTAAATTCATATTCTTCATTTTTGGTAGACTATTCATTATTAGACCATACTTTTCATTTTTGACAAAATACCACAACATAAAGCAACAATTTTTTATTTGGAGAAAACGGTCGATTTTACAGAAATCTTTAAATGAATTTTTGAATGCAGAGATGTCTTTCTCTACAAAGGGGCATGGGTTCAAAAAACCATTTAGGGCCCTAAATTTTTTGTAAAGTAAAAATAAATAACAAACACAAACATATATTACAAATACATATTTATTTAATGCGTGATTTTGTTTTAGCTAATACATTAATTACTGCAGAAAAATAACAATTTCATGCAATTTCTTTCTTGATACTTAATATAACAAGTGCATTTAAGTGTTCTGCATACATGTTTGACTAAAAAGTTCAGTTTAGGCATAGATATTTGGGAGTACCTTGAATCAAATAACAAAAACTAAACAGTTACATCATTAGTTTGAAGATCGTCGAAATTCAGAGATCTACAATAATGTTTACGATAAAATGAACTTTACGTCATGCTGACAACAATAAAAATATTGTCAAGTTTTCATATGGAAGAAAGGGGGTGGTAGTTTTCATTGGTTTCAGGGGGTGGGGGTGTCCTTTTTTTTAAAAAAACGAACTGCCCCACCCCCTGAAACCAAACTCAAATTTTTTCACTCCAATATCTCATGCACTCTGAGGTAAAATATCTTGGTGTTATCCTGGACTCAAAACTTACTTTCATAAAACACATCCAATCCATAATAGACAAAAGCTGGGCTATAATACACAACTGCATTCCACTAATAGGAAGTCATTCTGTACTAACACTCTCTAATAAAACCCTCCTCTATAAACAAATAATAAGACCTATTCTTCTCTATGCATCCCATGTATGGAAGCATGCAGCCCCAACCCATTTAAAAAAAATTCAAACTCTTCAAAACAAAATCCTTCGTATTATAACTAACTCTACTTGGTATGCAAGAAACTCAGAAAACACACAAATCTCAAAATTCCCCAAATTATAAAACATATTAATTATCTTTTCAGATGCTTCTACTTTAGACTAATAAACCACACATATCTACTAATTAGAGCCCAGCTTATTTTTTACACAATAATGGTACCCATGCTTTACCCTAATGATCCTGTAACAATTATTTTCATCTCATCCCACCATAACCATTTGCATTTTAACTTAAACCCTTGCCCGCCAAATTTCCACACAATAAATATCCCTACCCATCAATTCAGGAAGGGAAAAAAAAAGACTCAGCTTATTTAATGCATAAACAGTTGATAAACAGATATTTTCAACACACAGCTCCACAACTATAGTTCACCTAGATCTCCCCTCTACCACAGATCAAACCAACAGTAGAAACTCATTTGAAAACTGTGACATCTGCAAGGTCCATTATCACCACCTCTTTCATCTTCCTCTTTTCACATTTTGATTATTCCCAATTGAAAATATAAACTACCTATCCTATCACTTCCTCATTAAAAAAAAATAATAATAAGATTATATAATCTTAAAAATACTACTCTCCTTCTCCTGTCGATTCCGATCTTAAAGTGAAGAAGTAAAGGAGTAAAAAAAATAAGATAAATAAAAAAAAATTATATTTATCAATTTTACAGATATATGTTAAAAATTAATTTTAAAAAAACTTTATTTCTACCTTTTTGTAAACTGATCTTTTCTATTCTTTCTTTCCTCTCTCTTTTTCAATCACTTATGTAAAATGAAATGTATTAATGCATATAAGTAAAATGCTAGCTTTACCTCTAAAAAATTTCATGGCATAATTCACACGGAGTAAAGAGTCCATCAGACTGGTTCTTAAGTATTTGATTGTTGTTATTTCATGTGCAAGAGTATATTATTTTAGTTCTTGATCATTTGGGATCCCCTCAATTGCGGGATCCCAGTGCATAACATCTGCAGCACACTCTAGGTGGCCGACCCTGTTTGCATGTTACCAACAGCTTTTATGAAAATCATGTATAAAACATGTTTTATTTAATTCACAGCCAAAACATAATTGAAATAGGCTGAATGTAATGGAAACCTCTTCCTATTCTCAAATGTTTGAAAGCTTTAATACAGTGTTTGCATTTTCTTGATTTTTTTTTTTTTTTTTTTTTTTTTTTTTGATTAGCCAATAAATTATGATAACACATTATTCAAAAAAAATTTGAACCCTTTGTAATTTTTGAAAATTGCAGTTTATTCTTTTCATGTTAAACATTTCCTCATTCTTTTAACATTAAAATATCAAACTTTATCCTACCCTCATAGAAATTATGAGATTGTATATATCTTTCCATCTTAAACATTCAAATTCTCTTAGCATTGAGATATCACGAATATTATTCCAACTCGTAGAAATTATGTTCTCATACATCATTCCTGTGCTCAAAGCAATGAATAAGTAGTAACATTTTTATTTTAGTACCTTATGATTATAATACTTTTCCTAAAAGTGAAGAGTAAAATAATTTGTAAATTAAATTTTAACTCAATTACTGAAATGATTTGATACATTATAATTAAATATTACTTTAAATCTTAATCCTTTAGAAACAATAGCAAATGACTTAAAATAACTAACTGAAATCCAAAGTAAGATGGTGCATCAAGATTAATTAAAGTGTATTTATTTCATTAGAGCTCAGTCAATGAATATAATATCCATCTGTTGATCACTTGCAATGCAAAATAATACAATAATTATTTAAAAAAAAAACATCATCCATCAATCAGAAAATATTATCCTTATTATCCATTATTCAGAAAATATTATCCATTATCCTATTAATTATTACTAAAAAAATATGATCCTTCAATATTGAGTTCTCTGAAGTGCATTCCAAAGCAAGAAATGTTTTTTAACTTTGCTAATTGCCATTTTTAACTATCTGACATATCTTTCAATTATTTAGGATGCATTCATTATAAAGCTGCTTTTTATGCACGTATTTGATGTGGTCAGAAAATATCTCTCTCTTTCAAGGGTTTTGTACAGATGAAACAAAAAAAAATTAACAAATTTTGCTAACATTCATTCAGAAAAAATAGAATTTATTTTTTTAAATTTTGGATATCAGGCCAAAACCATCAGGAAAAAAATAAGATAAATGTACCAATTTTGTATTAAAAATGTATCATATGGGCTTTAACACAATAAGTACAATGAAACCATATCCCATTAACATAATTAATAACAAACAAAATTTATTAGAGTGAAGTACTTAAAAAAAGAATATTTATAAAATTATAAGTAAAATTAATACATTCATATATGAAAATGAAATAATTTTAAAAGCTGTAATAAATAACTTACCTTGTGACACAATTACAGGATTTCCAATAGGTTGCAGAGTTGTATCAGATAAAATTTCATTTATAACTTTTACATCATCTGCAGGTTCAAATCGATTTGCTTTCAGATAATCTAGAAGTTGAGGTTTTACTTTTTTTCTCCATGCTACATAATCCACAAGATTTCCACCATTTTTTAAGAAATAATATTCTGCTTGTGATTGGTAATATTTAATTTTCAGAAGATTATTCTTTTTTGAGATATAATCCAAAACTTTTCTTCGTTTTGTCAGATCTTTAGTAACTACAGTAGACTTTTCTAACTTTATCCTTTTAGTTTTAGGACTGTTTGGAATGCTGGAAACTTTACCTTCATATGGTATCAAACCATACAGTAGTTTATTTACATTGGACAAAAGCAACATCAAATCTGAATTATTTACAGTTAACACACTTGCACGAATAGGGCTAGTGGCAAGCAGTTGTCGTTTCACACCGGTTCTCAGCTGATTGTGGGTAATGGGAGACTTGTGCGTAAGGCTGGCTACTTGTATAGGTTGCCCAGATGCACTGATGACAATCTTCTGCATTGAACTGGTGGGTGCCAAAGATGACACAGCTGCACTTGCCAGACTGTAAGAGTGAACTTTAGTTACATCACTTGACGGAGTAAGACTAGCCGAGGTGTCCAACACCATGATCTGTTGGGAAGAGCTCCCACTCCCTAAGGTGGTGGGTGTTATGCGCAAAGCATAGACATCGGATATGCCACCACTGTTCAAAACTATCCTCGGTGTCTGTGACACCGGTTGAGCTATGACTGCAGCATTTGCTGTCCGTTGAGCACTTGTGACGACGTTTGTAATGTTCCCAAGAGTCTGGAATTGCTGTGGCATGGAAGCACTTGCATTCACAATAGAATTTTGCAATTCTACAGAATGAAGGTTGGAGTTGGAAGTCGCAGCCACCAAAATGTGGGCTAGGTCCGGTGCTGAAGTAACTGTACATCTTGGATTTGCAGAATCAATAGTAGTGGTAGTATTGTTACCTAAAAAAGAGATGTCAAACCATTTATTCAGTTTAATTTAGCTAAAATACAACATTTTCCTAATCTTAAAAATTTTAATGCTTCTTTTCTATTCTCTTAAAGCTCATAGAAACTTAAATTTTACATCATTTTTTATTCAGATAAGAATAAAAGTATAAAGAAGTTTCTTTGCTATTATTCAATTACTCAACAAGCAGAATCTTCAAAAATCTTACACAAAAGGAATAAACTTTTACATTCTGAATTTATTTACCAAAATGGATAATAAGAAAAAGATCATCTTTAAAAAAGAAATTTTAACATGCCTTTAATTCATTTAGAGAGATTAAATATTTAATTAATACATGCTTAACAACAATTATATATTTTTCTTCATAATATTAAAAGAGGTTTCAGTTCCTAAATAAATGACAAATATTAAAACAGAATTCAAACCTATTACTCTAAATTTAAGAAATTAAGTTTCATGCCCTAACCTTGAACTTGAACTGGTGTCACTACATGCTGCAATTGTGGTCCAATGGACACACGACGATATTGTACGGTACTACCTTCTGGAATAGTATTGCCTTCAGATAATATGACTGCAGTAGGACCACCTACAGTATTTGTAACGAAAGTTGCTCGGCGTTGATCAAGAGAATGAACTGTTCTAATAGTAGCAGGAGCTGTCCTTGGAGTTGGAGAGCTAGTAACAGGGTCTTCAGGTTTTTGCTCTTTAGTAATATTGCCATCTTTTCGAGCTTGGATCATGACCCTTAACAGTGGGATAACTGAAATAAAAAAAAAACATATCTAAATATCCTACTATAAAAATAAATATTTAACATTTAATTGTGAAAAGTATACAAAATAAGATAAAAGAAATTTTCATACTTTTCTATTTCACCGGCACAAATCTTACCAAGCATTATTGGCAACACCACATAATATACACATATTCCGATTGGCGTCGTTTGTTATAATTTTTGGCGACTTTATCGCTTGTGCCGGCGAGATGGAAAAGTATTGGTTTTATAAAAGGTAAAATCTCATCATTCATGAAAATTGGCTTAATTCCAGATAAACTCACACCAATTACTTCCAATTCCATCAATCTAATTTTCATTTGGCAGTATTTTTCTATTTTGGTGAAAATAGTAAACAGGATTTTACACATACCAAAAAATTTATAAAGAAATAAACATCATAATTTCATAGTAATAAACTTGAGCTTTTCTTAAGTAAGAAAGTGATAGCTTGTTTATCCAAAAATCTGTCTATGCTGTGCCAAACATTCATTGATGATTCCAAAAGTGAGTTTTCATTTAACACAGTAGAAAACTGGAAAGGTGATAAATGCTATTTTATCTCAAGTTAATTAAATTGAAGCAAATCATATCATTCTTGGAACAATAACATTTGAGAGTAACATGTTTTACATACAGTTTAGAAAAGATATCCAATTGCCATTTATATAGAATTCAAGCTAGCTCTAAAAAGAACATATCTTATAAAATGAGAACTATTTGAATAATATAAAGGAGCAGACATTTGGTTAATTAGACATTGCATACTTTTGAAAAAATACAACATGAATAATTTTTAATGAATTATATCAAAATGAAATAGTTTTAGTTAAAAAAAAAAAAAAAAACTCCATAAACTGAATTAATAATAAAATTAATAACATTGTTTATACAAAACATTTGAAAAAGAATATGTTAGTGAAATTATTTCAAATCTCAAAAGTATTTAAAGTGCAATTAGCTGTTTTTTTTTAATACAAGAAATCAAGACCATAAAGTAAATTTGAATAAAAAAGAGTTATTAAATAAGGTATGCAATGATAGGAACAAAATTAAAAATTATGTGATCCCTCTTCAATAGATCTTTTATAGCTCTAGACAAATGTTCATTCAAACCAATCATTTTTGGATTCTTGATGTAAATTATTACAAAAGGAGCAAACAAAGTAGGATATTTGGCTTAATAAGATAGATTTTAGATGGACATTAGGATGGAATATGTGACTTCAAAAGGCAGAGGCAATTTTTAAGTACAAAAAACACAAGTATGATTAATAACATAATTATTAAAACAATCTACAAGAAGCAATCTACATAAAATATTATTATTATTGTATAATTGAAATTTATTTGCCCTCCAGTTTTATCCATCTTTAAAAAGAATTGTTCCCTCTCCCAAATAAAAAGATTTTCCCCTAACTAGTACACCCTGCCAATTACATACCTAGAATTGTAGTCATTAGATGGTAATGACATTTTAATTTTTCCTGTTATAATATCCCATTTTATAACATAAATAACATTGAAATAGAGAAAATTGGTAGACAGACAAGCTTCGATATAATATTTTCAAAATAAGTATTCAAAACATTCAGAGGTTACATAGAAATTTGAAATATTACATTATCAATTGAAAATTTTAGTACAAAAAGTTAATTTCAGAAATGATAATAATAAATATATAAATAAATGCTAAAAAAAACAGTATATGAAGAATTAATAATTTTATAATTAGTGATTCATGGGCTTCGAATACCAATACCTGATATGGGTTTTTATAATATTCAACAAATACTTGGCAGCAATCTGCCAAATTTTTCAACTAAGATTATGATAAGGATGATTTTGCCTGAAATATGGCTGAAAATCGAATATTCTAAAGCTGTTCAAAATGATCTGCTATAATAATTAGAAGTTACAGATTTATAATTTTAAAATGAATAAATTTCTTTTTATTATTTTTATCTATTTACAGAATTTCAAACTAATCACCTCAAACATGATTTAAGAAAATCTGTATTTGCTACAAAAACATCAATTTCATGTACTATCAAAAAATTATAACTTATCAGGAAAAAAAAACTATTAAGTTAATTACTATATTTTATTATAACTTATTTCAAAATTACATGATTTTAAAAGTTTACATATTTTGCATTACATTTTTCAATAATTGTAATTTCTTTGTAGAAATGAGGATGTTATTTTAAATACAAAATGAATCAAGCAGAAATATATTTTAAATTATAGTATAATCAAAAAATGTATTCAAAGAATTTATCTAAAATATAATACAATTCATACATAAATCTATTATGGATCAAACTGTTTATTTATATTTAAATGGTATTTAACAAAATGCTTTCATTTTTGACAGTATAGGGAATTACAAGTAGCTTTTCCACTTGTTGAAACTGTATATAATTATGCTAAAATCATTTCAAATGAGGCAGAGTTGTTTCTTGACATTAAATTTTAATATGACCGAATTAAGAAATTTAAAAAAAAAAAAAAAAGAAAGAAAGAAAGAAAGAGGGGGGGAAAAGCTCAGATCGGATCTCACAAAAAAACTCCTAAATAGATTAACAAATACATTTCTGAACAGGTTATTTCCCCTTTTAGAGTAAGAGGAGGGTTACATTACATGTTTTTTAAGAAATTTAATTAAATAAATTTATAGTTTTTAGATCTATACCATTAAAATAAATTTCTTACTATGTTTCTTTTGTCTATTAATAAACATTTAACGTCTCAATACATTCTTAGATACGAGTAACTAAATATTCATTTTACAGAGTAATGACCTTTAAAGAGTAATAAATTCAAGATGTTTCCATTGTGTGTGAGCTCATACTACCTTACTCACAGAACCTCCATAACTGGTAAAGTGAGTTATTCAAACATGTTTTAAGTACAGCAGAACACTTGTTACTTTTTGAGATTTGCTGTAATCATTGTCTAACAGTCAAATGCAGATAATATGCAGAAGTTTGATACATTCCAACAAAAATATCGAAAAAATTTCGAATATTGAAAAAGCCACAGAAAAGACATGACTAAAAGTGCAAAAAATTTAGATCGAAAAAGTAAGTATGCAACTACTGTATTTGTGGAGAGCACACTCAATAAATATAGCAGTGGCTGTCAAACAGATATACATATTGAAAACATTTTTGCATTTCTATTAATTTTTTTCATTTACAATACTTTGGTATAATATTTTACTATTTAGCTTTATTTTAATATAATGTGTCATTGGACATTAAAATATCGATTCTATTAAAGATAATGAAAAAGTTAATTTTGTGCATGCATAATTACTGAGAAAGAAAATCTTTGCATAATGTGGGGATAAATCAAACAAAAAAGAAATCAATTCTTGGAAATGAGTTAAGGATGTGAAATTATGACAGCAAAAAGAATATTCTCAGCTAGTTGAACATAATTGATGTGGAAATTTCTTCATGCATTTTGTAAATGGGAGAGCAAGATAACCATTTTGGCATCAAGTGCATTTCGTCTTGTATATGCCAGTCAAATTCACCTACACATAAAACAAGAAACATTTCAGGATACTTTTAAAAAGAATCATTTTAAGGTGCTTCTCTGTTATATCAGCACCTGATGATAAATCACCTAATGAACAAGAAATATCGCCAAGGTATGTTGTATTGCAAGATAGGCTATCCAAGTTTGGTGACAACCTTGGCATAATCGTAATTTGATGGGTACTACTATAACAGAGAGGTACCCATGGTATAGCATCTTTAGGAATAAAATCCAGTAACATCTTAATTACTGCTCTTCAAATGTCTGCTGCCCATTTCAATAGTTTCTTGTAAATGATCCTTTGCATAATTTTTTTTAAAAAATATGCAGTTCTATATATTGAAAACTCTATAACAGAAAATTTAGATTTTACTTAATATTATTTAAGATTTGAAATCAAGAAGATGCTATCGATTAGTCAGAATTTTTACTGATTCGTGTAATACTTTTTTGCCATGTAATTTTTTTTTTTTTATATAATTTAACTATAAATATCAATTATGTTATTTATGGTTATAATAACTTTTTGCTTTAGGAACTTAATTTTAATTAAATAACTTGATTCAATGTCATTTACAATATTCACTTCATTTTAGGAAATGATGAAACTTAATGATAGTAATTTAAAATAGATAAGACAAAGAAGAAAAAAAATGTAAACAAAGTTATGTGATTTCAATCAAAAAAGAGAAAGAAATATGCATATATATAAATATATATATATATTTCCGCTTTTATTTTAATATGCTTCATAAATTAAAATTTGATCACTTATGAATACTTATTAACCATCCAAGGGGCTATTGTTTTAGAACGATCATTTTTGGCAAACCAGATCACTTTTAAATTTTATATCCTTTGCTTCAATTTTAATTACATTTAGCTTAAATATATTCAAATTAATAAGTTATTGTTTGCTTTAATTTTAATTACATATAGCTGATATAATATTTAATTTAATATTTTATCGTTTGCTTTAATTTTAATATCGGAAAAGTTTACAATTGTCAATTTCTCAATATTTTATCATAACTTTAATTCTTATATTTGAGTACTTTAATAATTATATTTTAAAAAAAGTAAACTTTGGGCGGCAAAATCTGTTCTTAGCAAAACTTTGCATAGAACATTTTACAAATTTTTTGCCTTCTTTTCCCTTATTGTTTTAAGATTGGATATAGGTCAAATAATTAAAAAGCAAAATAAAAGAATAAATAATTATTCAAGCTGAATTAATAATTGAGTATTTTTATTTTATTATGACAAAATAGGCAATTATAACAAATCTCAATCATTATATAAATAATTCATATATTTATATTGATATAATTATAATTTTATTCTGAATGGATGAATTCAGAAATAGCCAACTAACTAAAAAGATAATTTTAAACATTTTTTTTTTCTGTATTTTTGATATAAATGACAATTCAAACATTTGATGTGTGGGTGTGTAAAAACAACTTTATTTAAAAAAGAAATAAAATAATTCAGAAAATAATAATTTTTTGAAACCAAAAATAAAAAAAGTAGAAATATTGAAAGAAATTTTGGTATTTATCTATTATAGCAGAGCCGGATGATTAATTGCCAAGCAACAAAGAAATATCGCCAAGTAGGTTGTATAAAAAGATAGGCTTCACGAGTTTGGCAACGACTTGGAGTAATAGTAATTTGCCGCTGGTGTCGCTATAATGGACAAATACCGAAATTTTTAAATATTGTTGTTAACTGATGTATTCTGACAGGTTTTTAGACAGCCAATAGATTAGAGGGAAGAAATGTTTTCAAATAGGATACGATGATATCCCTCCCCAGTTTACTCAAGAAATATATTCTTTTTCACAATGAATTTTATAAAAACAAGAACTAGGAAAATAAAAAGAGTTTAAGGTATTTCTCAAAAATCAAGGTAGTGTTACGTTTTAAAACAATCAAAATTAAACTTTTGTAAGAATAAAACAATAGAAATAGAAATGCTTCCATAATATAATTTTTGAGTACTTGTATATTAAAACGACGCTCAGCAAATTAGGATTATGACAAGTCATCGCCAAACTTGTGAAGCCTATCTTTTAATACAACCTACTTGGGGATATTTCTTAGTCACTTGACAATTAATCATTGGGCACTGCTATAATAGACAAGGGACAATTCTTGAAATGAATCATATACCTTTGATTGTCTTTACTTGCAGTGACAATAAACAAATTAATTAATACACATGAAAAAACTTTCAAGAGTATGAAAAATACATATTTTTAAATTATAATTCAGTGGATATCATCATGATTCCAATTTTAATGTTAATAAATGTGTTCAAAAGGCCACTTGGGATTTAATTATCTTTGCGATCAATGTCTCAAATAAATGTGTCAAGTATTAGATGAATTTTTACTCACAGATGAGTGCTCAAAAATTGCATGTTTGGGAGTAGTAGCACCAGTGAGTGGAACTTGAATATTTGGAAGTTAGAAGAAAATCTGTTAAGTTTTTTTTTTTGTTGTTGTTGTTGAGATTGTTGACAAAGAGTAATGGAAAGGGATAATCACCATTGTTGACCCACATACCCATAAAGCAAAAAAATCAATCAATGGTAAAAACTTTTCTAGAAACCATTCAGAGAAACATGATGCAAAGTAATATAATTACCTCTAACTGCTGGAAAGTATATTTTTCAATCAAACACTTAGCGACATTTAAGGATATGACTGAAATTTTAAGGAACTGAATTTCCTTATGGATTTAATTGAAAGTTTATTAATGTCGCACTTAGAAGTAACATGAGTATTATTAGAACAGATTTTTTTTTTTATTTTTGTACCTAAGTCAAGTAATAAGAATGACACCTCAGCTGACACTTTCCTTCCAAACCACTATACCATGTTGTCATGATGTGGAGGGAGGACTTGAAGCCTTTAAAGGTTTAATGTTTATCCCTTTGCTACACAGCTAGTCTTTAATGGGATCAGTACTAAAATCAAAGACTCCCCAGAAAGAATGTTAGTAAAAAGTTTGCGACCATGGCCATAATTCCAGTGTGGCATTTGATTTTTGTAAGTTTTGCACAAAAACAATGCTTGAAAATGGTTTTCATCCTTTATAAAAGCCATAAAGAAGGTTTGTATATTATTTTGAAAAAAAATAATTCTTAAATAATGTTAAAAAAATTTAAAAAATATTAATCATATAAAAACACAAAAAATAAACTACAAAAATTGAAAATCTACAGGAGAAATTTCTGATGAAGACATGATTTTTCCTATTCTGCAACAAATAATCCCAGAATTTAAATAGCTTAAGTAAGTTGCTTTACAGTATTGCAAATTTTTATTTGAAAACTTACATTTAATATAGTTTGGCGTCTTTTTGAACAAAATTGCCAAACCGCCAATCTGCAAATTGTGTCGTAAATTAAAATCGTATCTCATAAAGTTTTTCTAAAACTGCATTATTGCATTTTTTTTTTTTTTTTAAAGTATGACAGTCGAAAATTTATGAAAGCTTTAATCTCTAAATAATGGCACAAATATCGTTGTTATTTACTTAATTAAAAACATACTTAACATAAATATGCAACATGAAATATGATCAAATTAATCAATTCTTAAAAAAATCCATGTATGTCATCAATGAAGGAATTCTATAATTCGAAATACAAAAACAATGATCAAACGTGATATTATTCTCATTTATTAGTAATTCGCTTCGTCTTTTTACAATGTGCATGTAACAAATATTTCACGTACAAAATTAAGTTCATTTAAACCATTTTAAGTAAAAAAAAAGAAAATATAATTCAAAATTTTTCTACATTAATAGCGATAAATTAATACGATATAAAAATGCGCTGTAGCGCCAAACCATACAACCCCGAAATATCCTATCATTAAATACGCGCCAATGAGAAAGAACTCTTTTCCTTTGAGCGAGCGGATGAAAATATCCCAGAGAGCCAAACAGTACGCCCTCTCTTTAACGTCATGCTTACATCACGTGCATCACAACAGATTTACGCAGATGAAATTTATTAAGACTGCGCAGCCGCCATGTTGGACAAATTCAATCCTTCGTACTTACCTAAATTCAATCGCTTTTTCTAAGGTGCTATACATTCCATCTGTCCTTTTCAACCATTTAATTCACAAAATAAGTGTCTATATTTCTCAAATGTTTGATTATTTTATAAAAGAAACTATTTTATTTCAATACTTTTTGATTTCGAATTACACTTCACGGAACCTAGCAATATCTTCCTCCAACTTGGCAAATGGCTATCAGCAGATGGAGACAGAAAGGCTCATAGTGTTGTAAAAGCGAAACCACGGGAGGGCGCTGATGTCCCCGATTGGAATGGAAAATATCTTAAAATTAGAGAGGAAAGATAATTTTCGCGCTAAGATGAATAAATTCCTCCTTTAGAAATATATATCAGAACTACATAGCTATATTTCTTAAATGGTAAGTGTTTTTTTTTTTACAGATCATACTTTCTTACACTTAATTGTTATTCTGAAAATTTGTATTTATGGCTCAGTCTTGACTAATTCTTCATTGTGACTCATAATATATTGATTTTTGATTCAAATGAGTGCAAAATTTCGTTTCTTTTTAAGTAATGTGGATTATTTAAAACTGTGAAACTTTGTTTGATACCAACCGTAATATTTTCCCTGAGTAAAATTGTCATTCAAATGCATTATTGGAGCATTTTATGAATATTTTGCCTTCCGCTTATTAAAAGTATGAAGGCAAAGATTCTGTTCCCTTTTAAATTTTGTATCCCCATTGTATTAAATTTTATTTGTCACGTGTTTCGTATAATAAATTTTTTAATAGATGTTTGCTTTTGAAATTATTTGGTCATTTTGCTTAAGGTATTGTAATTTTTGTAAAAACCACACCCACATTCTATCAAATAGTTTCATGGGCACCATAGATCCATTAAAATCTTCTCTAGTCCAAGGATATTTGTTTGTATATTGATGTCCAAAAAAAAAATTGTAAAACAATTCATTTCCATAAGCCTGAATGCAAATATTAAAATTCTTTTGTACAAGTTTTACAACTTTTTCTGATTGTAGCAAAATATATAAAATTTATGTATGTTTATTAAATAAGTGAATCTAATAAAATTCGAAAAAAAATTTTTGTTTTTTTTTTAAGTAAATTTTTTGATGGATTTTGTCTTGTGATCATATTTTATCAACATTGCAAAAACAGATGTCTATTTTAAAATTATAACTTATTAATCAGTGATACACTCATGAAAGATGTCCAACTATAAATCAAGGTTCTCTTCCTCTTTAAAATATTTTTTTTATATTTGATGAGGTAAAGCAATACTGCCTTGAGTTCACTATTATTCAAATAAAAGAAAAGTGTATCTAAAATAAATTGTTGATGCTGTAATTAGTAAAGATTGTAAAATTCAAATTCTTTTGTTTTCAAACAATGCTTTTTGATATTAAAAAAGTCCTCTCACTTTAAGTTCTGTACAATTAGTCATACTTCTAATTAGTGTAAATCTAATTAAACATGTGATTATATGAACAACTGTTTATATGAGGTTTAAACACATCTCAGTATGTTAAAATTACAGCAAACCTAAGGCTGTTATTAGAGTATAATTTAATTACAATATTACCTATTTGCATGTATTTGTAAATATTACTTGGTAGTAATATTATATTCTAATGAATAATTTTAATGAGAAAAAAAAAAGGGAATATAACTTTATTACCAATCTGTTCTGGATATGTTTTGATGACTTAATACAATCTAATTTAGTTTCTAATTTATTTATTTTTTATTTTGCTGGAGGAGATACCTGAAATTGCTGCACCAAGTGATATCAAACTAGCTGTAAAAATGTTCCACTTCTGTAAAAATGTTAATGTTTCAACTATTACTTTCGAGAAATAATACTTAAAGTGAGGTATTGTGTGCCTGGTGATTTAGCAAAAAACACGGGGAGTTCAAAATTATGTCTCCATAGTTGTGATGCATGAGAAATGATATGTTGATGTCAAGAATGATCAGTAAACTGATTTAAACCGATTCTTATGAAGAAATTGGCAGTGTACACATAATTAAATGAGAATACTAAGATTTTAATAATTTTATGGAACACAAATGACAATATTTAATTAAATGTTTATATTCATAGTTATTAATTATAATTATTAAGAATTGTAATTTTTTTGTATTTTTAATTATACCCTGTCAATCCTTTATAACTAATAAGTATAAATAATTATTATAATTCTTTACAATTGTTTTAATTCCTATATTATAATAGAATATAAGGAATGGAATAATTAAAATACCTGTTAAAAATATAATTGAAATTTATACAACATATGGAAATGTTATGTAAAAAGAATTTTTACTAAAGAAAAAAAGATTTTTTTAGAATAGATCGACAAATGAAATAAATTCATCCTCTCCAAATCAGATATTCATCATTTTTTAAAATTAAATCTTTATCCGTGCATTTTGCAAAACATATGTTTGACCCTTTACTTCAAAGCAGTAAAAAAAAAAAAAAGAGTAAATAATACTTTTTGGATACATTTAACTGAACATTAAGGAAATACTCCAAGGTGTTCGACTACCATGAAGAGCATCAAAGGATATTTTCAAAAAAATTTAAAAATAAAAAGAACTATATAATATATTTTTGAAGTATCTTCTGTTATTTTTCAAAAATTGGCAACCATTTTTAATGAAAAGCTATCGAGGTTACCAAAAACCTATTCACTAGATTGAAATTATTATCACCCCCAAAAATTGCCTGTCCCCAAGGTGCATCATATACTTTATTCTGATGAAAATAATATAAGGCTTTTTAGAGAGGTTAGATTGCAAATGAGGTTTTTTTTTTTTTTTTTTTTTTTCCCATTCTAAATTAAATACTTTACAAAAATTATTTTCATTATTAGTTTGTAAATTAAAAAAGATATTTTAATTTGTTGTACTTGAGTTCAGATTTTTTTTCAATATCTCTGGATGCTAACTAGTAATATCTTCATGTCCTCTTACGAACAACTCTTGTTAATATTGGAAAGAAATAGTGTCAGTTGGAGCCTAAATACTTTTTTGAGTTCTGAAATAAATTTTCCAAAGAAAATCAATTGGAGTAATTATCATATCCGTTTTTCAACCCCAACTTATTTGTTTAGATTGATTGGTTTTATTAACGTCATTCTGAAAACAACAGGAGGGCTGTTAGTGATGGACTTTGTAAATTTGAACCTGGATCTACTGACAAGGATGACTGTGTGTGAGCTGGCACCTCCCTCTCTTAACTTCCATCACCTCTTCAGGCAAATGGTTTTTTTTTTAAGTTAAACATGGCAATCGTAAACTTTTTACTTCTCTGTGCAAGTTAAGTGGTTGTCAACATGAAATAAAATTGTCAATAGTTGATTTTTAATGCTTTGTGCTATCTCCATTAAAAAATTATATTAAATCCCTAAAAGTCATTCGTAGATTAGCCAGTAGGATCTTCATACAGTCGCATTTTCATACTTATACGATTCTGCTTTGGATTCTTAAACATTCGAAAATATTTTGGTATGAACTGTTGGATTGACTTGGAAAATCAAGACCAAGGCACCCCTGTGTTTTTTTTTTCTTTCCCGTTTGGTTTACTATCTTTGGTAAACACAGGTGATGTGTCCCTGGGATACGCTAGCGAACTTTATTTTTGACTCCTTGTCAACCAATTTCTTCTTTCAGTTTTCTTATGTCTAGATAACATCTTTACCTTTCACTAGCTTTACACTTATTCGCCTGGACGCATTGCCACATCTGGCTTTTGCTCCATTAATAATTCTCACTCTTTCAAATGTGTAGATCACATTTACACCTTGTTTGGCGCAGCATGGCCGCATCTGTTGTCATATCGCGGTAATCACGTGGAATTACGTTTTCCGATATGACGTCATCTCACGCATCTGGCAATGGAATCGGGAATTTGCATTCGACGGTGTTTTTCAATTACGTCATACAGAGTTAGTTTTCATTGGATGGCGATTCTTGACTGTCGAGTTGACGGTGTCGAGTGCAAATTCCAGAGTATATGTATAAAGGAGATCTTATTAGATTTGAAGGACTGACTGGCTGGCTGGCTTCTTGGATGTTTGGCCATGGATTGTGATGAGACTTTGGCTGATACTGTCTTGTAAATAAGTTAATTAATGTTGTAAATAAAATAGTGATTTTAAATATTAGAGTTTGTCTTTATCTGTTGATGTGGCAAATTTTAAATTAAATTAAATTATCAAAGGCCTACTCTGAGGAAGGCCAACAATTGGTTATGGGCCCAGGCAAGAATTCCACTGCGCCTGCATTTAAATTTATTTTTAAAATAATAAAGCCACATTAACAGAGCAAAGTTTGGAATCAATCATTATTAAAATGGCTTTGCTGACGTATCAGATTGATGCTTTGAACGCATCCAATTATGCCACCTGGAAAGAGGATATCAAAGTGTTGATGATGGAGAAGGATCTATGGCAGTTTGTTGTTCAGCACAAGACCAGCGATGTCGATGCCTCCTCTAAGAAAGAAGTCAAAGAAGATCCAGAATGTGCAGCAAAGAAGATACGAGCTTACTCCCTCATCTACTTAAATGTACAGAAGGAGTTTCGCCCGCTACTTAGCGGCATGGAGGACCCAAGAGATGCATGGGAGAAGCTCAAAACCCATTTTGAGCCGAATTCAAGAGCCAGAATTGTGGAGCTAACCGACGAGTTCTTCAGCTGTCATCTCAATCCCGGAGAAGGAATCAACCTATATGGTGCGAGATTGAGGACTATCATACAGCAGTTGTCCGAAGCCGGTCGACCAATATCGGATTAGTTGTAGCCATTCCAATTGATTAGACGACTACCTGATGAATACCGAGGGATTGTTCAATTAATTTATCGTTTCGAGGACTCTAAGTTTACCTTTGAAAATGTTTTGAATGAACTGTTGTCAGAGGAAGCCCGACTAAAACTGTTTTGTAAACAGGATAATGTAAGTAGCAATTTTGAACATGCTATGGAAGGTATTAGTGTGAAACCTAATTTTATTAAAAGTAAAGATCAGCAAAAGGGGAATTTAAATAATTAGCCAGAAAATCCCAATAATAAACCAAATGTAAAGTGTTTTAATTGTGGGAAAATTGGCCATTTTGCTAGAAACTGTAGGATTAAGATTAGGAATCAGGCTAAGGTAAGAGCTAACCCCAATGTTAGTTTTTTGGCAGAAGCCAGTTTGGGAACAAATACTGACAATACTGCATGGGTATTTGATACCGCTGCAAGTTCCCACTTTTGTTGTAATCGTGATCTGTTTACAACATTTCAACAGACTTCTGGGGTAGAAATGAAAGCTGCAATTAAAGGGATGACCTGTGAAGTTCTCGGTAAGGGGAATGTAACTTTTGATTGTAAAAATCAAAGAGGGACTCAAACGGTTACTCTTACCGATGTTTTGTATTCACCCAGGCTTCGACATAATTTGATGGCGGGCCATCGCATTGAAGCGAGTGGATCATATTTCGTAGGGAAGAATGGGAGAATTGACATTTTTTCTAAAGAGGGTAGAAAGCTGTTTTCGGCCAAACGAAATAATGGTCTTTATTATGTGTTAGCTGATTATCCGAAAATGGGTAAAAAGCGTAATTATAAGCAGAAAGATTATCCGAAAATGGGTAAAGAGCGTAATTATAAACGGGAAGAAATAAATCAGATCTCTTCGGAGAACAGTCTTGAATTATGGCATAAACGTTATTGTCATATTAATAAGAATTATATTTTGAAGACTGTAAAGAATGTTAGAGGATTGCCCACAATGAAAGATCAAGAATTAAACTGCGAGCCGTGTTTAATTGGAAAAGCTAAAAGGGTTTCGTTTAAATCAATAGGAAAGATTAGATCACGGAAACCTTTAGAACTTTTACATCTGGATGTGGCGGGTCCGATCCAAACTACATCAAGAGGCGGCAATCGATATTTTATAACTATCATAGATGATTTTTCTAGAAAAGTTTGTGTATACTTACTGAGGGAAAAATCGGAAGTTTTCAGTAGTTTTATAAAATTTAAAAGTAGAGCCGAAAGATTTACCGGTAACAGAATTATTAATATTCGTTCTGATTACGGGATGGAATTCTGTCTAGGGGATTTTGAAGGTTCTTAGAAGGTAAAGGTATCAAACATGAAAGAACAAACGTGTATACCCCAGAACAGAATGGAGTTGCTGAACGCTTTAATTTAACAGCAATGGATGCAGTACGAACTATGCTAAGGGATTCGAAATTAGGAGAAGAAAATTGGGGTGAGACAGTGCTATGCTTTACATACGTTTGGAATCGAGTAACACATAAGCATTCCGAGAAAACCCCGTTTGAATTGTATGGTGGAAGGGTTCCAACCGTACGTCATTTAAGAACTTTCGGATCAACAGTTTATGTAGGGATACCAAAGCAACAGCGTAGAAAGCTAGATATGCGTGCTGAAAAAGGAATATTATTAGGGTATGCTCTTCGTAGCAGAGGATATCGCGTTTTAATTCCGGAAAAGAATAAAGTTATCGAAACCATAAATGTAAAAATCTATGAGAATAATTTAAATGGTAGGGAACAAAATTTAAAGAGAAATTTAATAATATTAAATGGTTATGATAATGAAACCGAATCGGATGCAGAAATAGAAAAACCGGTTAAAGAAATAACCAAAGAGGTTAAATTAATTGACGAAGAACCGGAAATTTCTGATCAAAACAATTCGGATCCAACCATTCCCTCCAAGTCGGAAATCAATTAGTTTCGAAAAGCAGTACCTCGACCCGATGGATCAAGAGTCGATATATATTACGGTATAATGGGTACGAGCATGCGTTTAAGATCTAGGAATGATGCTAAGGCTTACTGTGAGGCAAATGAAATCCCTTATGATCCAGAATTTTTTAATTTTAGTGGTAAAAATTCATTTACCGGTATAATCAAACAAGAAATAGAATTAAATTTTTTAAATAATTGACAATTAAAATTTAAAGACGTAAAAATACCAGATTCATTCCACGAAGCATCCAATTCCCCTCAAGCATCTAATTGGAAACATGCAATGGAGGAGGAAATGAAAGTAATCAAGGAAAGGAAAGTATGGACATTGGTTGAAAAGCCAGTGAATGCAAAAATATTAGGAAGCAGATGGGTCTTTGCATTAAAAACAGATTCACCTTGAGGTTTAAAGCCCGTCTTGTAGCACAAGGTTTCCGACAAGAAAAAGGCTTTCAATATGACCAGGTTTTTAGTCCAGTAGTAAATTTTTCCATAATACGATTATTTTTTTTCTATTCTAGTAGGAGGGATGAATTGGTATCATATACAATTAGATATCAGATGTGCATATCTGTATGCCTCACTGTCTGACATGATATACTATATGAATCAGCCAAAAGGTTTTGTCGACTCCAGAAAACCGAATCATGTATGTTTATTACAGAAGGCTCTATACGGATTACACCAAAGCGGGCGTGAGTGGTATCATGAATTAAATAAAGTTCTAGAATCTTTAAATTTCATGAAACTAGAATGGACAAACTGTGTCTATTGTCATAACAGAGAGATTATTTTATTACTATATGTTGATGATATTATTTTATTAGGAAAGCAAGAAGATAAGATTTATAAATTAATAGATGTTTTAAAACAAAATTTTGATATAAAAGTTTTGGGAAAGACTGTTAAATTATTAGGGGTAAATTTTGAGCAAGAAATGTGTGTGTGGGTAAACTTTACATAAACCAAACTGATTATATAGAAAAAGTTTTTGATCAGTTTAAAAATTATAAGCCTCCAATAGTTTCTCTGCCCATTTCAAAAAGTATAGTGCTTTCAAAACTGGACTGTCCACAGACTAATCAGGAAATTAAAGAAATGGAAAAATTACCCTACAGAAATTTAATAGGATGTTTATCATTTATAGCAAACAGAACACGTCCAGATATTAGCTATGCAATAAATATTCTTTCGCAATTTCAAAATAATCCAGGCAAAGCTCATTGGGAGGCTTTATTAAAAGTATTGGGTTATATTTATTATACAAGGGAAGATAAATTGAATCTATCCGGTAAGACAACAATAAATTGTTTTAGTGACGCAGAATATGCATCTAATAGAGATGACCGGGTTTCGGTTGGGGGATATATAATTTTTTGTGATCAGGCTATTATTTCTTGGCGGACATCGAAGCAACGTAGTGTCTCTTTATCCACAATGGAGGCGGAATACGTTGCTTTGACAGATGCTGCTAAGGAGTTACTTTGGATATTAAGAATTGTCAAGGAATGTAAAGAATTGGGAATTTTTTCAAACGAAAATTTTGAATTCAATTTATTTTGTGATAATAAAGCAGCAATAGATTTCTCGAATTCTGCTATTGAAAATTCTCGAACAAAACACATTCATATTAAATATCATTTTTTAAGAAATTTAGTGTCGGAAAATTTATTTAATTTAAAGTATATAGCTAGCAAACAGAATTGTGCTGATCTATTTACGAAATCCCCAACTAAGACAACTTTGTCAGAGTTTAAGGGGAAAATATTTTTTAGAGATAAAAATTAATTCTAATGGTTACAATGTTTGAAATATTAAGTCCATTGTTATTGGAAATAATCTTTGTTAATGGACGGGAATTTGAAACTTTTTAATGTCAAGCCCTTTATATAAGCAATAATTTAATGCTGTGTATGATAATATAAGGTATATCAAATTATTTCTGTGTACATATAAATATGAGTTTTGTATAATTTTAGATTTGATGTACTTGCATATGAAAGTTGTTTGATTTTTGTAACATCGCCCAGATGTATGAGAGGCGGGCCAATTGTTGTCATATCGCGGTAATCACGTGGAATTACGTTTTCCGATATGACGTCATCTCACGCATCTGGCAATGGAATCGGGAATTTGCATTCGACGGTGTTTTTCAATTACGTCGTACAGAGTTAGTTTTCATTGGATGGCGATTCTTGACTGTCGAGTGCAAATTCCAGAGTATATATATAAAGGAGATCTTAGATTTGAAGGACTGACTGGCTGGCTCCTTGGATGTTTGGCCATGGATTGTGATGAGACTTTGGCTGATACTGTCTTGTAAATAAGTTAATTAATGTTGTAAATAAAATAGTGGTTTTAAATATTAGAGTTTGTCTTTATCTGTTGATGTGGCAAATTTTAAATTAAATTAAATTATCAAAGGCCTACTCTGAGGAAGGCCAACAGCATCTGGCTCTTGCGCTATTAAACTCCACCATAACTCACTCGCAAAATGGGTAATGAAATCCAATATATATATTGATTGCATTGTCCTAGAAGGCATCAATATTTTTTGTGACAGAATGAAAAGAACCTATGAAAACTTTTATGCAAGCAGATATTTCAAAATCTTAGGAAACATACCCATTAAAGAAATAATATCCTAATGGTCAAAAAAAATGGAGAAAATACTAAGACTCGAATCATCAGCAAAATGAGCATAATTCGGGGGCTTTTGCACAAATTCAGTTTAAATGCTAATGCACAATGTTGTACCTGTAACCGTGTAAATGACTTTGAACATTCTTTGGACTTGCAATTAATACACGCCCCATAGAAATCTTCTTTGGAATATACTAGATATAGACCCACAGTACAGTATTGCTTTCAAATAATTTTTGTAGACAATAGTAGCTTGTAGACAAGTTTTCAGAGCATTCTGACAGAGATGAAATATTTTGATATTTATTGAAATAACAGACAAGTTTATACAAGACAATGGTAATGTTCGGTTTGTGGTAACTCCTCATCCAAAATTCGAGTGGCTCTTGCTCCATCAAGTAGAAAGGTTGTGGAGGGATTTGTGTATTCGCCTTCAATTTTCTGGACTGTGTAATTGTTTTCAGGTTAAGTTTCTTATATATTTTCATTTTAATTTCTACAAAAGAGGTATCAGTGTTTTGTTTTTCTCTTTGTAAACTGCAATTTGGTAAGTGAACCAAATTTCTTTTCATTCTTTGATGGAGACTAAACCTGGGTTACTTCATGTTCTGGATTTCTAATATAGATAAACAGGTCAAAATTATGAATGAAACTGTGACAGATGCAGAAAATAATAAATATTTTTACAAAAAACCAAAAGTGATAAGGAACTTTTAATAAGAATTGAAAAGAAGAAACTTTCTGATATTTCAATAATGTTAAAGAGTAAATAACGATCGTCTCCCATTCCTTAATCGAACCAGTGGCTTTTATTCTATGAAATAAAAGGGAAAATTACTAGATATGCTAACATTAATAACTTGTTACTCACTTGTAGTGGTAAAATAAAGTTTAGCGCCTCAGATCTCGTTTGCACTACTCAAATGCTAGGAGTGGAAAGAATTTTGAACGTACCGGTAATGGCCAGAATTTTAAGAGGATTCACTTCTTGATTTCTTCTTCACGATATAGCAACAAATGTACCTATGGGGAATTTGGCATCTGAATTACAGCTTACTAACGATATCAAAATAATGGATAGGTGTCGCTTTCATGAAATCCAAAAGTCATCAAGAGTTTCCCCTCTATTAATCACTCTCTAGGCACTAACACGCCAGAAACTATTAAGCTTTGGTTTATCAACCATCATATTCAAACTTTTATAGACAAACTCTGACAGTGCAATAGATGCTTCAGTTTCTGCAATTTTTGCCGATTCTGTCAAAAACCTATAATACACTACACAACACTGAAAATGCAATGCCAAAAAGGAATTGCCAGGAAGTGATGAAACTAACAGAGAGAGACAGCAACAAAATGACATGCATAATACAGAGCAAGAACAGCATCAGCTCGGTTGTAGAGCCACCGTGGATGGCGATGCATGAAGCAATACGTCTAGTTGCAGAGTCAATGAGGGTATGGGTGGCGTACTGAGGAATGGCTCTCCATTCCCTGTCAACCATTTGCCACAATTTGTCTTCTGAACGCGACTGTGGAAGGGTCGGAAAATTGGCTGTCAATTGCATCCCAAATGTGTTCAATTGGTAAGTGATGAAAAGAGAGCGGTGGCCAGGGAAGCATCTATACACCTTGCAGAACATATTGGCTGATGCAAGCAGTGTACAGTCGGGTGTTATCTTGCTGATGAAAGACTTTGGTAACCCCCTGAAAGTAGGGGAGTGTCGCCGGCCACAACACATCAACCACATATCATTGTATCATCATAGTATCCTGAGTAAGAACTAGAGGTCACCTGGAATTGTAGTAATTGCACCCCAAACCATGATGCTGCGCTATCACACAGTGGGGCATTCCACAATTTCTACTGGATTAGACCTGTCTCCACTTCGATGCTACACTCATACATGACTCATCTGAGAATACGACCCTATGTCATTCTGTCATCCACATGGCTCAAATCTGCCACCATTGCAGACATTGGTGTCTATGCTGTGGGATCAATGGCAATCTTCATAATGAATGGCATGAGTGTTGGCAACTTGCATCAGATAGATGGGAAATGGTTCTGTTTGATATGGGAACATTCAGGGTGTCTTGAACAGGTGTCTTGCTGCAGAATGGAGGTAGAAATGGCTTCCGGGTCCGCTACTGTTTGTTGGCAGATGCGTCAATCCACACTTGCTGACGTCACTCTGGCTGCATAAACACCCCGCAACTTGACACATCTTGTTACAACTACTGGTTATCATATGGACTAACCTACTCTTATCACACTTATCACCATACTCCTCATAAAATCATCTGTCTGCTGGAACTTCCTCCATTAATGACAGCCTGGCATTCTTTGCTATTACACACGTCCTCTGAGACTAGAACAAATTTTCTACAATGATTTCCCTAGCAGAAATAACGTCACAAAAATTAAACACTCTGCAGGTTTCTCCCCTTACATCTTCAATGTGCGCTGGAGAGCTGCATATTTCACATAATTTGCATAACTCAGTAAGGTGCGTCTATCCTAATATTTGCATAATTTTTTTTGCCACTCCTTGTTGCATTTTCAGTGTCATGTAGTTTTATGTATTTTGATATTACGTACACTGGGCAAATTGGCGGGATGGTGTTTTTTGCAATCTGTATTAATTGCGAAGGACGCCATTCCTTTAATTCTCCTCAATGTTTTGTATATATTAAAGAAAAACAAATCATGCTATATAAATATACACAGTATTTAACTTTAAGAGAGACAAGAAGAAAATTTCATGATAAACCTTAGATAGTTCTTCCTTTTTAAAAGCAAACTTACTGGGTCCTAATTTGTGAGATTTTAAGAAAAAATGATAACTTTTCTGACCACATTAGAAAAAGAAACGATAATTATGGAAGTCATATTTTTACAGTTGTGTAATGTTTTAGAGACCGGGAAAAAAAATGTACATCTCTTTGTTGGAAAAAAACTACTGTAATGCTTCAGAGCTTTTGTCTTCCCATACCTAAAGCATCTAATAATTTAAAGGTTGCATCAAATACGATAATAACATCAAGTTGAATTATAAAACGAATAATTTATACAAAAGCTTTTTTTATATTTTATTTTATATGTGGACAATTTTTTCATGATTTAAAAATAATTCTTAATACCTCCAGGGGACAACAGAATTTTGCGTTTAACTTTTTCCCTCTCCCCCCCCCATGCCATTTCCTTAAGCTTTTCTACAATGGAAGTGTAGAAGCTTAAAAATAAATCAATTTGGCTCCATATCCCTCCTTTTACCCTAAACGGATATTTGGATTTTTCAGGAAACATTTTTGAAACCTGGTGATGGATTGCATCTCCCAGGGAAAATTTCTCTTAGACTTGACAAACCAAGAGGAGGACTGCTAATATCAGTACCAGCCAACATTTGTGCTCGACAAATTACTACCCCAGTAGTACAGACACCAGATATAGAAATTTTAATTGTTCATATATATTTTAATAATTCCTCTTTTTACATCATAAGTCTAAATATTCCACAAGGACTAAATATTTTATCAATAAAATCCTGTTAAGAATCCTTAACTGATCCAGTTCTCATTTTTGGAGATCTTAATCTGAATAACCTGATGTGGAGTTCAAATCATATTTCACAATAAAGTGATGATTTTGTGAAATGGTAAACAGACTCCAATTTTATTATCCTTAACACAACTATCCCTAATCACAGAAGTAATATAGATGCAGCTACACTCATCAATCTCGCACTGTGCTCAGCAAACTTTTTTGGAAACACTAATACTTATATATTGGTGTGCTCTTATGACAGTGATCACTATCCCATAATAACAGAACTGTATTACAATACAAGGATAAGCTTATTTTTTTTAAAAAAAATAGACTGGCACTTAATAATGAATCAAGTTCAATTTTCTTAAGAAAGTCCAGAAAATAAAATAACCTCACCGATACAATCTCAGAAATAATCCAGAATAATACTAAAGAAGTACAATTATCCAATAGCTCATTCCCACCATGGGAGAACAGCACATGCAATAACCTATACAGGTTCAAAAAAAATGTTCTGCTAAATGGCCACACAATACATTTTTCTGCACAATTGTGGAATAAATATAAACAATATTAAAGTAAATGCAGATTTCATATTAATCAAGAGAAAGCAAACTACTGGGATGAAATATGCAATAAAGTATCTAATCCAAGAATCTTTTATAATCTTAAAAAACTTTCTACTAACAAGAATGCAGAATCAGTATTAAATATTCTTCAGCATAATGTAAATATATTACTCAACCTCAAAAACAAGCTAATCTTTTTGCGAACTATTTCGAATAGAAAATTAATTCACACGAGATGCTTCCCTTGAACTTTCTCAATATAAAAAATAACTAATAAGCCAATTCCTTACTTCTGAATTGAATAGAGCTATAAAATACGCTAAAAATATAACCCATGCATAAGATCAGATTATAGCAGCTTGCCTAAAAAACTTGAACAATATCCAAAGTTTTGTTCTGAACTATTTTCAGCATTTATTTGATAATTCGATAGCATATCAGCCATAGAAGTATGCAATTATTCTCCCAATATCAAGACCCTGCAAACATAAAACTAAGTTTTCATCTTATAAATCAATAGCTTTAACTTCGAACTAAAACGTTCGGAAGAATTTTAGCTGGGCGCATTTCTTACTTTCTGACAATAGAATGAAAACTTCATTCTCATGATTATGGGTTTGTACCAAAGACTGCAGTAGAGCTACATATCTCATACACAAAGCTTTTGCAGATGCCAAATGAGAAAAACTCTTTGTTAGGATAAGCTTGGATATAAAGGGGGTGCTTACGATTCAGTTTATGTAAATGGCCTTTTATACAATTATCTTCAAATTGGAATTACTGGGAAAATATAGATAAGTTTCTTTCTTTACGATATATACAGATTTGATGGAGAGGTAGTTTTTCCATCAAGAAAGGCAGGTCTGTACTTTCCCTATATTATTTACGATTTGTATGCACAATCTTTTCGAAACATTGGAAACAATAGTAAAATGTTCGGAAAATGAAAGAAATTTAATAAAAATTTTAATTCCTCTAAATTTCTGTAACACAAACATATGTGTATGTATGATTTCATTCCATTTTATTTTCTATTTTTTCCCATATTTTAACGCTTCCATTGGGAAGTTCATCTTATTTTCCGATAACAATTCATTTGATCATCTAATTTATGTATTCACGTGATGTAAGTTTCGTATATTGGATTCTCCCACAGTTCCAAACTTATAGAGAAATTTTTCTATTAACTGTTCGTTTTCAGTTAAAATACCTAAAGATCCTTTAATCTAATACCATGTAACTTGAAGAAATCTTTGCATTTAAAATCGAAACGGAAAATATCTTCCTCCTCCGACTTAACCACTGAAGCGAGTGGACGTAAATTACGCTGCGTCCACCGAAACCGTGATGCAATTGCCTCTCTGTCTCTCTCTCGAATTATATTAATAAACGAAAAGTTCTGAAATATTTAAATTTCTAAATTTACTAATAATAAATTTAGTTTCATTAAGACTAGTAGATCAGTTTCTTAAAGTTCGTTAAATTTAGGAGATAAATATCACAGAATCAGAACCATGGATTGAAAGATTGGCTTTAACTATCTGCATGTTTTTGTCAGAATACAACTCTTCACCCAAAAATTCGTCTACTATTCCCATCTCGATTGCCAAATATGAAAAAATGTTGTTTGCTTATAGCTCAGTACGAATATCTTTATAATTACTAAAGCCGATATATCTCCTTTCATCTTCATAATTAATCTTCACTACCTCTTGATTGAGGTTTTCTGATAAATTTAGAGATAATTGGACTGAAATAAATTAATAAATACATGGTGTAAAATGTAAAATTGATTTTGTGTTTCAGGTGAGTGTAGGCATACATTTTTATTTTATTGTTTATATATATATAATTTTTGTATTTTAATGTAAAATACGTAGAAAATATATCACTATATTAATGCAGTATAAAAGTTTGCATGAATGAAATTTCAAATGATAAATCCCCATAGATATGTAAAAGAACATACCTTTATTTCTATAAAAAATGATTTTGTTTAATTTCAAATGCTAGCTGATGTTCTCTGTAAGGCTAGATATATTTATAATTTTAGTCTTTTAGGGAATATTTGTTAGTCAATTTTTCTAGTATATATTTGCATTTTACTCTAATTGGTATTCACATAATTATATGTATATTGTGGATGAAAAATTAGTGTTCATTTATATAGTACTTAGTTATTTATATATGTGTGTGTGAAGCATTCGGTGAAACAAAAACTTGAAATGTAAATTAAAAATAGAAAACTTAAGAGGTATAGCAACTGACTTATTGTGATTAAAAATGTAAAACATTTAAAATTAATATCTATATTATTTACTCCTTTAAGTATATTATTTTTGAAATTTGTGTATAAAAAGAATTATTATATTGGTTACAAATGAATATGTGTGTGTGCGTGCATTATTTTGATGAATGTACACACATCATTTCCCCCCTTCAGTTTTGTTTATGAATGAAAGCAAAATCACTCCATGGAAGAAAAAAAAATTTAAATGCATTATGAAAATAAAATGTTTTGAAGTTCTTCTTTGTATACTAAATTTTTATTTTTGGCAATGCTTTTTTTTTTTTTTTTTTTTTGTTAAAAATGTGGAAACAAGTTATTTAAAAAATAACGATACACGTTTAAATCATTTTGATTAAACTTCTGATTACTAGGAGAAAATTTGAAACATGACAGGCCATGTTGGGTCATTCAGTGACTCTATTGTCAAATTGCAGGGTATATTTTTGTTTTCCAGAAAAATGTCTGGTTCTATTTTTCTGTAGTTTCTGGAGAAGAAGACGACCTCTGTCTTGGAAACGTTCAGGGCTATTTTCCAAGTAGAGTACCATGCTTCTAGTTTCTGTAGGTGTTCGTTTAGTGCTTGGCCTATTTTTGGTGAAAAGTAGTATCTTGCTAGTATCGCAGTGTCATCTGCATACATGCATATTTTAGTATTTTGGTGTTTAGGGATGTCGTTCACGTAGTAATTGAACAAGGTGGTTGAGAGGATTCCTCCTTGAGGGACTCCAGCTTCAACTTTTCTTAGATTTGATAGTTGTTCATTAACGGTGACTTGAAAGCTTCTATTGCGTAGATATGAGTTTATTATTTTTACGAGATATGCAGGGGTGTTGTAGTTGATCATTTTGAAAATTAAACCTGTATGCCAGACTCGGTCAAAGGCTTTCTGGATATCCAGGAAGACCACACCAGTATTTTGACTTTTGTAAAATCCAGTCTTGATGAATTCCACTACTCTGAGCAGTTGGTGTGATGTGGATAATTTCGGGACGAATCCATGTTGTTCGTGGATGATGATATCGTGGTCTTGTAGAAATTTTGATAGTCTATTGTGGATTATTTTTTCGGCTAGTTTGCGAGGATTGGTAATAAGGAAATTGGTCTGTAGTTTTCGGGCCGGGTAGGATCCTTACCCGGTTTCAGGATAGGGATGACAACAGCGGTTTTCCAGGAATCCGGGAAGTAACCGAGATCTAGCATATTGTGAATGATGTTTCTTAGTTGAAAGATGCAGAGGTGTGGCAAGTTTTTTATCATTTTATTGGTGATGCCTTCTCTCCCTGGTGCTTTTTTGATTTTTATTTTCTTTATGTAATCTGCAATTTCTGAGGCTAGTGGTGGAGGTTAATCCGGATTTTGGAAATTTTCTTCATTTTGTAGATAGTTATGAACGACATCCTTTACATTATCGTCGTGAATAGGTGTGTTTATGTCATTTAATTTGAATTGGTTTTGAAGTGAATCTGCCAAAATTTCTGATTTTTCAGTGTTACTAAGTGCGATACTAGCTGGGCCTTTAAGGGCGGAGATAGGAACTCGCTTTTTTCTGAATGCTTTGGCCATACCCCAAAGGTTACCGCTTTCAGCACTCAGGTTTTCAAGCGTGTCTTCCCATTCTTTGTTTTTGTGTAAGTGCACTTTACGCCTAATTTCGTTTTGAATTCTGTTTAAAATTTCTTTATCGGCAGGAAAGCGGGTGAATTGCCAGGTTTTTCTGGCTTTGTTTCTTTTTCTGAATAAATCCCGAAGTTCCTGTACGATGAAAGTCTGTTTGCTAGTATTTATGGGTTTTGAGGCGATTTTATGTGCACTTAAAATGTTTTGTGTGAGTTCTGCAACTTGTTTTTCAATATCCTCTCCACTGTTTGCTTTGGGGAGTGTGAAGGCGTTGATTGTGTTTTCTAGCAATGTGTTTTTGAAAAGAGCCCAATTTATACGAACTTTTGGTTCAGGGAGTTCGTATCTACTCTGTGTGTCGAAGTGGATCAGCACAGGGTTGTGATCGCTACTTAACTCCGGTAGCGAGTGAATTTGAGCGGGCCAATGAAAGTTCTTGGTGATTGCTATGTCGATGATGGAGGCGGAGTTATGTCCGTAGCGTGTTGGAGTGGGCGGGGCTAGGATTTCTAAGCCGTTTTGATTGGCAAAATTTCTTAATGTGTTACCTCGAGATGAATTATAAGTGCAGCCCCAGCTAGTGTGCTTAGCATTAAGATCTCCACAAATTAATGAAATCGGCCCTAAATTTTGAATAGTCTGAATATCCTTTGGTACTAATGAGGCTCTAACAGATGGTGGTATATACATTGAGGTAACGAGTAATGGGTTTCCATCTGTTGGGGTGAGTGCAACAATGGTTGCTTCTGCACCGTTTAGTGAGGGTGTTGGGATTTGGTAGTGTGGGAGAGGCTTTTTAATTAAAATTGCAGTGCCGCCGTAGGGTTTATTGGTCGTTGCAGTGGGTGTTCTATCGTTTCTGTGTATGGTGTAGTTTGGCATAGAGAATTTCATACCCGGTCCTAGATGTGTTTCTTGTAAAAGAATTAAATCTGGGGAGTGCTTATCAATAAAGTGTCGCAATTCAACATCACGACACTTTACCCCTCGGGCGTTCCAGGTAACCAGTTTGAGGCCGAGTAGGGTGAATTTTAGTTATTGTTTGTGGGTGGTGAAGCGACCACTCCCGTTATAAAGATATTAAGTTTATCAAGATCGTTATTGACTTTGAACATATTATTCAGTGCTTCAAAAAGTTTAGGGAACTTATTGAATAGGTTTTGAAGTTCACTGATTGCAGTGATGAAGTTGAAATTTCCTGGGCAATTATTAGTATTATTAATATTAATTTGGGTATTGGGGGTGTTTGTCGGCTCAAACTGATTTGAAGCTTCGGTCTGTTTTGGTGCTATGGGTGGCGCCATCTCTCTGGTGGTATTGTTGCTACAAACTCTCGCAAAAGTGAAATCTGCAGTAACTGGTCTTGATTCTATTATGGTGTTTCTTTCGACTATTTTTTGGGTTACTTCTCCTTTTTTTGGTTTCTTTTTAGGGAATAAGGGGCAGCCTTGCCAGGATGCCATATGATTTTGTTTGCAGTTAATGCAGGTTGGATTCTCTCTTTCTTTTATTTCGCACTCTCCGGTACGATGGTTTGCTCCGCATTTCAGGCAACGGGTGTTCATCCGGCAGTTCATCGACGAATGGTGAAAATAGTTGCAGTTGTAACACTGCGTTGTTGTTTGTTTTTTCTTGAATGGCACTATTTTCACCATTATGTGCATTACTACACTGATCTTATAGATGTCGAGGGCGTCCTCGGTTCTTCTCACCTCTACCATGAAGATGGGGAGGGGGAGTTTAGTTTTGAGCTGGCGTAGCTGAGCGACTTTCTGGACTTTAATGCCTTGGTTTTCCAGATCTTCCTTGATATCTTCTATTTCAGCGTGAGATGTAAGGCCTTTGATACAGACCTTCAAAGGCCTCTCGGATAAGGGCTGGATTACGTAGTATTCCGCCTTCATGTTGGTTAGCTGGGTGGTGATTCCTCTATGGTCGTCTTCTGATTCGGGGTTGATCTTAATATATTGTCCTGAGAGTTTGCAGGTTGACTTTGGAAAATTTCTATTGATGGCCTGGATTATTAAATTGTAGTTAGGAGTAAGCTTCAGCATTATTGGTTGAATTTTGGGTGGTGGTGACGGGAGGTCGGCGTCAGCTTCGTCTGGATCGCAATCCGATAAAGTGTCAAAGCTATTGCTTACATTTAATTTATCTGATTGAACATTTATTCTTTTATTATTTTTAATGGTTTTAATAGGTTTTGAAAAACCTTCGTTATCGATGGTGCGCTGAGCTTTAGGAGCTCTGCTCGTACTTGGCTGGGCCTCGTTAGGCTTAGTTGTTTGGCTGATATTACATGAGTCAGCCATTCTTTTCCTCAAATTTTTAATGCTATTGTTATTATTATTAAGGTTTAAATCTTTATGCAGTTTACAGTTTTTAACTGGGCAAAGTGAAAAAGTATTCAGCTCACCTGTTAGTCTGTTGAGATCCTTATCTATAGTTCCTTTTTCAGTAAGAAGGTCAGTAATATTTCGCGTGTTTTTCGTGTTGTAGGTTCTTTGTTTCATTTTCTGAAGATTCAATCACTACCAGATACACAAACTTTAGTGGCTAAAGTTTTTATTCTTTTGTTAAAGCCACACAACACACACAATTAATACAATATGAAAATTCACTAATACTAAACATTTGGTTGATATTTCATGCCATTTTGTTCATCCTGCGACCGGTCATAGCCGCCATTCTTCCTCCTCTTCTTGTTGTTGTGTCCTCTCTCCTCATATCGATGGCCGCGCCACCTATATTGTTTTTTTTAGTTCGGTGAATCTTACACGCCCCACCAACGGAAGCACATGCGTCATATTTAATGACCAGGTGCTAAAAGAAAGAGGTTAGTCACACACTCACGAAAGAGTCCTAATTCAGAAACAAAATATCTAAACCTTACTTGAGGAGAGTGCACTATCTAAATTAAAAAACACACGAGGCATGACTTAAATATGATCATTAATGCACAAATATAATGAAAATAAGGCAATAACATAAGGTTATATAATCATGAATATATATAATAAGACTATTATTTTGAATCTAATTTTCTAAATATATACACAAATAGTAATATGCTTTAATACTGAAATAAGTATTACAAAGAACTCAGGTTAATCATCAAAAGGCAATCGAGAGAGAGCGTCAGCATTGCCATGGTTTTTCCCTTTACGGTATATAATCCGTAAATCATAACGTTGCAAGGCTAGGGCCCAACGAGCTAATTTTGTACCATATGGTAATCCTTTGGTCAAAAATGTGAGTGGGTTGTGATCAGACACAACCTGTATTTGAGATCCGAAGATCCAACAGTCAAACTTTTTCAATGCACTTAGCACGGCATAGGCCTCTCGTTCTATTGTTGACCAGTTCATTTGGCATTTGGTTAATTTCTTACTGTAGAATGAAATTGGGTGTTCCATTCCCTTTTCATCGTTCTGTGCAAGGCATGCGCCGACTATAGTAGCAGAAGCATCTGTATACAGCTGAAACGGGCGGTTCAACACAGGGGTATAGAGAGTAGGCATTTCGATTAAGCTTTTCTTCAAACATTGGAAAGATTCTTCAGCTGTGTCATCCCAAGGAATTTTATTAGGAATATTTTTCTTAGTTAAATTTGTCAAGGGCAAAACAATAGAAGAAAAATTCTTAATATAGTCACGATAATAGCTTGATAAGCCAAGCAGTCCTCGTAACTGTTTTTTGGTCGTTGGACTCAATAACTTTGACATAGTTTCCGTCTTTTGAGGATCTGTAGCATGTTTTCCAGAACCCACCACGTGACCTAGAAATTTAACTTGGCTCTTTCCGAAATCACACTTCTCTAAATTTACAGTTAGTCCAACTTCTCTCAAAGTCTTAAAAACATTTCCCAAATGTTGCATTTGATCTGACCATGTTTCTGAAAATACTGCCACATCGTCTATGTAGGATCTACAGTACTTTTGATGAGGACTCAACACTTGATCTATAGATTTTTGAAATGTACTTCCTGCATTCTTCATTCCAAAAGGTAGGACTTTCCACTGATAATGTCCAGAATGAGTAACGAAAGCAGTAAAATGTTTTGCGTTTTCTTCCATAGGGATTTCTCTTTCTCCTGTCCAAAATTCTTTTAAAATGGTCATCGGTCCATATGGTAGTCTTCCATAAACTGATTGGTATGGTGATATACCAGTAAGTGCATGAGGTATTTCTCTATAAGCAAAAAGCAAATATGGGAGATGGACATCCCACTCGTTTCCATGCTCTTGAATATTTTTGTTTAACATGTCTTTCAAAGTTCTATTCCAACGTTCAACTGCTCCCATACTCTCAGGATGACCTGGAGTAGAAAACCTAGGAGATGCTCCCAGCACGTCTTGAAAGGCTTGAGTCAATTGTGCTGTAAAATTGGTACCTTGGTCTGTGCATATTGTCTTTGGGAAACCAGTTTGACAGAAAATTTTCATTAGCACTTCGCAAGTAGTTTTTGCAGTAATGTTCTTTGTTGGTATGGCTTCCGCCCATCTTGAGCACAGATCAATGGCACATATAATATATAAATGCCCTCTTCTTGATCGGGGTTCTAACGGTCCGATGCAATCCACGCTCCAGACTTCGAATGGATTATCAGGTCTTACAATGGGCTGGATCGGAATCCTATCTCTGTATGTTACAGTCCTTCGTAACTGACAAGGTTTACACGCTTCGCAATATGTCTTCACATCCCTCTTTAACGAAGGCCAGAAAAAGGAATATTTAATGCGTTGCTTTGTTTTTTGTTCTCCTAAATGTCCAGCTAACGGAATTTCATGAGCCATTTGTAGAATTTCCTTTCTTTTACACGCAGGTAGGACAACTTGCTTGATTGACTCCCCACAAACAACGTCATTATGCACTAGCAGATCATCTTGTATTTCATATGCCTTTTCTTTGTTATTTGCTTGTTCCCAGACGCTTATTAATGTTTCATCTTCTTTCTGAAGTTTTATAAAAGTCTTTCGGGTCTCACTGTTAAGATTGGATCTCACTTCATTTTCAATGTTGACTGCGTCTGTCGATACTCTTATGTCAGAGCATGAATCCTCTTCAAATGTTTGGACTTCACAGACGGTTGAATTCTTAACCTCATCCAGTTGGACTTCATGAACAATGACTTCCCTTGCATTCGCACTGCATAACTGTATGTTTTCCAAAAGGGCTTCATATGCGGTTTGACAAACTAACATGTCGTTCACTAGTTTCTTTGAAACGGCACATGTAATTGGTATTGCATCATGCCATCCATCATCGATCTTTATATTAAATGTTCTTAGGGGAGCGACTTCACTATCCCCAAAAGCTGATATTAACTTGATCTTCCCTTCTCCGGTATTCTCAATGTCTTTAACTAAATCAGCTCGCACCACAGAGATTTGTGCTCCGGAGTCTACCGTTCCATCCAAGACGACATCTAAACACTTCACTTTTATAACCTTCAATTTATCAATATTCTCTGCCAGAAATTTACACGTTGATTCAGGAACATCTATTTTCGCTGTTACGATATTCTTAGTGGTATCTTCAGCTTGCACTGCATTACTTTGGGCTTTGACTGGTGAGGAAAACTTGTTATTTTGCGAGTTTTGCTTATTTAAGTGTTTATCTCGGCATGCTCTTGAGAAATGACCTTCTTTGCCACAAGTGTAACATGTAGGTGTAATCCGGGTTTGATTATAATGTGCTTGATAGCTGTTGTCATTGAAATGGTTATTGTATTTGCAATTGGCCATCCCCTTTTTATTTCTTACGTCTCTCCCTTCCAACTGATGTAGAGGGCTCCGGGTATTCAAAGGGAGGGTCTTACAATAAGGTTTCTCTTTATTAACAAATGGCACTGCAGGCCGTTTGATTTTTCCATGGACATCCTCATATTCATCAAGTTTTTCAACCAGCACCTTTGGAGTTTTTATTTTTGTCCATTCATCAATAAAGTGTTCGCGAATCTCAGTTGGCACCTTCTTCTTTATTTGGTCTGCTATGAGTAGATCTTTAAGGTCGTCGAAGGTTTGAATATCTAGGCCCTTAAGCCATTCTTCACAAAAATTTCTTATCTCAAAATAATAATCTCTCCACGTACCATCGGGATTCTTTTGGTGTTTCACGAACAGCTGGCGGAATTTCTCGGGACTCAACTTGAATCGTTGAAGTAATAGCCCCTTTACAAATTCGTAATCAGCGGCATCCTTTTCTGGTTCACGAGCAATAAGACTTACCATATCCGAAGGTAGAATACTTATCAGATGTGTCACCCAATACACCTTTGGCAAATTCAAAATTTTTGCTTGACGTTCAAATGATACCAGGAATAAACTAATATCGTCAGATTTTGAGTCAAACATCGGAATCAGTTTATGTAAATCAATCTTGAATGGTCCTGTTTCTTTCGATTCGTTTTCACTTCCTCCTCCTTTCAACTCGATTCGTTTCATCTGGAGTTCGAAATCCATTTCGTCCTTCCGCTTCCTTTCCTCCATTTCCATCTCTTCCTTTCTTTTTCTTTCCTCCATTTCCATTTCTTCTTTTCTTTTTCTCTCAGCCATCTCTTCCCTTCTCTTGCGTTCCTCTATAATAGTGTTTAATTGTTCTCTACAAAACTCCTCGTCGAAGTTTTTATTATTCAAGATAGCCTCTCTTAATTCAAACACTTTTAAACTAAGGACATCTTCAACCCCCATTTCCGTAGCCATAATCTGCAAGTCTGCTTTTAATCCCTTTCCTAAAAATGCCATCTCGCACCTTATTATAATTATCCTAAATCAATCTAATAACACTCTTAATTCAAAAAGTAAAAATATGCTTAATTAATCAAAATTGGTTTTATATCTAAAAAAAAAACAATTGTTTCGTACTTCTTTACCATAAAATTTACAAATTTATACCTTGAATGCTAACTTTGCATATGACATAGAACAAAATGAAAAATTCAACCAAATAAATTATTACTACAATAATAACAAAGTATTTGCCACATAAAATAATATCTTAATTTCTTAGAATTTGTACTCCTAAAGATTTTTATAAATCACAACAATAAAAAAAAAATATCTTCATTCATATCACTTTCATAATATATATCAAATATAAAAAAATACCATCAATCTTTGAACAGAAAATAATAATAAAAAAAAATCATCACTATGATTTAAAACACATTTGAATATCTGACTCATCAAGTATACTCAAAATAAAAGTTCTACTTAGCAGATACAATAATCCTTAATAGTATTCAAAAAGGAAAAAAAAAAAGTTATACTTATTCCATCAATAAATTACTCGCATTAAATCGAACATTCAACATACAACCTTGAACTGTCTCTATTCTCCTATTTTATTTACTTTTGAGTACTTAGCAGTGGTTGAAATGATAATGAGTCATAGCTAAAAGTAATACAAGCACAGAAAAGAAATGGATCTCACTCTTTTTTTTTTCAAACCACTAAATATTATGTAACTTTAATAAAAAGAAAAGACAAATCTTTTTCAACATATAAATGCATATTTCACACCAAAAAATTTATACACTTTAAATTTAATATTCTGCTTAATTCGCAAAATAGATAATGACATTTAATTTAATTCAGTAAAATATTTTAATACCATAAATAATCCATCGATTCGACGTATGAATTATAAACACTCTTGCTTTCTTTTCTAGTTATTGATACCTAAACTCAACAAAATTTTATACTTTCGCAACAATTATATGAACTGATGTTCAATTAAAAATATAGTTATATTCTAACATTTCATAAAGTTTCAGATTAAACACAAACAATACCTGAACTGATGTTCAATAAAAATAGAATAAATATATATACCAATATTTCAAAACGTTTCTGATGAAACCAAAACAAAACAAAATATATCTGATATGATGTTCATTTGAATCAAGGTATCTTAAAAATTCACAATAGTTTCGGATGAAACATAAATAAAAATATCTGAACTGATGTTCATTTGATCAAAGTATTTTAATATTTCACAAGGTTTCTGATGAAACACAAATAAAAAATATCTTTTCAATCTCTTGGAACAGATGATATAATTAGAACAGGACGTTCTCAATTTAAATCAGTAAAGAAAAAATGTTTTCTATTGCAGAAAACCAAAATATTTCTCACACTAAGGATTCGGATGAATCAGCATAAATAAGTTAGACTGTAACTTATTTTATTTTTACTACAATAACATATCATCTATTCCAAAGCAAAACTACAGCTATTAATAATGCACTCTCTTTACATTATAATACAACCAATAATAATTTTAATTTGTGAGTGTGGACTCCCTCTTACCTGGATTTGACGAAATCTTCATGCTACTCGACTGCGCCAGTAATATTTCGCGTGTTTTTCGTGTTGTAGGTTCTTTGTTTCATTTTCTGAAGATTCAATCACTACCAGATACACAAACTTTAGTGGCTAAAGTTTTTATTCTTTTGTTAAAGCCACACAACACACACAATTAATACAATATGAAAATTCACTAATACTAAACATTTGGTTGATATTTCATGCCATTTTGTTCATCCTGCGACCGGTCATAGCCGCCATTCTTCCTCCTCTTCTTGTTGTTGTGTCCTCTCTCCTCATATCGATGGCCGCGCCACCTATATTGTTTTTTTTAGTTCGGTGAATCTTACAAGGTCCGTGGCCGTTCTTGAGTCTTTTTTCATCGGATTTTGCTTTTCAACCTCAATGAGTTCATTGATGTATCTAAGTCTCGGCTGCAATACGTTGATTTGATGGATCAATAACTGGATTGTCTCACAAATTTGTGAATCACTTGGCGCTGGAATATTGCTCTCAGGAGAGTTGGCTATTTCCATCGGATGCACCGCCGCAACGGCGGCCATGTTAGGCTTCTCTCGTTCCATAGAATCCAGACGTGTTGAATCCTCGAAGTCCACACGTAGAATTTTAATAATAAAAAGATCAAACAAAACAGCAATATGATCTTTTGTTGTTACCTCTTCCGCAACAGCTTCATGATAATTTAATAATATCCAAAGCGATCGAAGAAAAAACGTAAGCTGAAATAGACAAGTCGCTCTTCATGCGACCGTACTCTCTCGCAGACTGTGATCATGAAATAAAACCTGAAATTAAACTTTTAAACACATTTAATTATATATAAAAAAATAATAAAAAATTGCAGCTGTAATGTTTGATTGTGGTTCGAAGATATAGTGAAATGAGTTACGCCTTTTAAAACTTGACAAAACTTTATTTAGAGACTAAAATAGGCTCGTAGCACTCCTAGGGAGGCGTAATCGACTGCTCCCCTGCTACTGAGACCTTCAAATGACTCCACAAAACTCACTAGCGTCTGTTCGCAGCCCGGCATCCCTATGGGAGACCGAAAACTGGACGAGTCTGTATAAATTGTAGGCAGGAGAGGAATTTAGCTGAGATGTTTAGGGGATTTCCCGGGATCGGGATTATTTCCCTTCAGGGACTTTCAATTGTACTGGCAAAGTAAAAACAAAACGTCACAATAAATCAGAGCTGGCGATTATTCATTCATCATTTTTTGCTCTAGTAAATGAACAGGAACTGCACCTTCCTTGTGCAAAAAAAAAATTGTGAATTTTAATATCTCTGCAAATCTTGTGAAGATTCTTTTTCGTTGTAAGTCCTAAACGGTTCGGTCGCTCAAATTTGTGTTTGTGTATCTTCTGAAGTTTTTGATGGAAGAACACCAATATCCAAAAGAGATGCTAATGCTCGTCAGTCTTCAATTTGTTTTAATAGTTTGTATTTTGTATATCATATTCAATATGCTTTCTATGCTATTCAACTGTTATTTCAATGGCTTCTTCGTGTTATTCTCTGACTATTTTGATGAAAGCACGAACACGTTTTCCCACATTAACAGGCACTCCTGATGCAATATGTTGATTCCTTCCTGGTTTTAAATTTTCTATGCTACTCCTATGCAAATAGAATTCTCACAAACAATGTTGTCAGGGCATCTGCTACCTCTTTATTCATAAATAATGACATTGTCTTTTCTATTCATCAAACTTCCTGTCAGAATAAGAAAAATATATTTCAAATTTAAATTTATATCTTCATAAGATTGTTTGATGAAATCTCTCATAAGATTAAGTTTTATACCGCTCATTCTTGAATACACACTACATCAACTGTGTAATACGAATAATATGATGGATGAAATTTCTTTAAGTGGACATTATAGCTCCCTTTCTGTGAAAATGTGAGATTGCATATCTCACATAGCCCTATTAAAGGGCTACTTTTGCCAAATTGCTGGATCAGACATTTTTACTTAAAAAGCTCTAATTATAAAAAATGAGTAGGTAGTACTCCTGATGATTATCTGATACTAAAGATTTTCTTCGTGTATTATGAATGAACCCAACTGAGCTATTGTAAGTCTAAGAAGAACAATTTATTTTCGATTCTACCAATGGCACCAATAGATACAGCTTTCCACTTTGATTGTTAGTGATGAAAACGATGAGATTCCCAGTTACCGTCTGTTACTCAAACAATGTATGTTCTGAAATTACTGTCCCTGTTTTTGAAGAAATTTTAAAAAAAACCTGCTGACTTTAATATTAAAAGTATTTATAACTGATGACTATGCCTTATTTTTATATACATAATGCATGTTTAAAAGTTTATGGGGAAACAATTTTTTTTACTATGCAGCAGGTATATCTTGTGTGACTGGAAAAGACAAATAAATGTTAACATCAAAAATTGAAGGATGTCATTGGAAAGTAATTTTAATCAAATTTTACATGAAATGAACTAAGTAACTTTCTAATGCATGTACAAATAATTTGTTTAAGAATATAAAGATGAAGAAATCAAAACAATAATTGATTATTTTCAAAAAATCTGTGGAAGATGACAATTTGGACCTATTGCTAGAGTTCTCGTTGAGTTATTAACACCAACTACTCTAATATGAAGAAGCTAACACATCAATCAATAACTCCCGAGACTAACATTGAAAACAACATTGTTTTTGCAAAAAAATTTTTTATTCATCAACATAAAATCTTGTGTGGCTGGTGATACAATCGTTCAACACTTTTCCAAATCTTTTTCTTTTCTTTTCTTTTTCGCAGAAATCTTTTTGATAATACTTGTCTAAACAACTCTGAATCATCGACTCGTTGCTGTTTTTGTTCCATCGAAAGCAATCGCGGCACCCACTTGGAAAAAACCTTTTTCACTTCACTTCAAAAAACCTTTTTTAGTAAATACACTTCCATATGATATCTGTGTCATCTCAGCAATCTCACGGAGCTTCACTTTACGATCTTTCATTATAATTTTTGTCACTTCACTCACATTTTCCGGTGTAACAGCTTCCACAGGTCTACCCGAGCGTTCCGCGTCATTTGTGTCGGTACGACCACGTTTAAACTCGGCAAACCACCGACAAATCATTGCTTTTGATGGACAAGAGTCCGGGTAACATTTTTCAATCCATTGTTTCGCTTGCACGGTGTTTTTACCCATTAAAAAACAATGTTTTATCAAAACACGAAACTCGGTTTTTTCCATTTTTTAAACAAACTACAAAACGACTTTACTCCAACCTCGATAACTCAACTGTTTCTGGTCCGATCGACTTAAAATTTTGACACGTTTCAAGCAAAGGTTAGTACTCTAGAAAGACCTGGTTACTGGTTTACTACGAGCGCCATCTCTGGGTTAGTCTCGGGAGTTATTGATTGATGTGTTAATGGTATAATTATAGGGTTAAATAATTCTTTTTCAATTGTTCTTAGTGCCATTGCAAAAAATAATAATGGATAGAATTACCTCATGGAATGAGGGAAATTAATTTAAATATTACTGTTACAACAGCGACACGATAAAAGTTTCTCTAAAACGAAAGAATATTTTGCCATTGAAGAAACACCTATTGTGATTGCAGCATTAGATGTGACAATTGTAACATATGCATCCATTCCCTCACTTGCACTTATATTGATTATTCCATAAGATTTCTTATTTGTAAACATATACATTTTGTTTGTCAAAAATTTAAGGACAATATCATTTCTTTTAACAATACTGATACAACTGATGAAAATTTGCTTGTAATAAATGAGGATGCAAATAATTTAAGACTAGAAAAGGAGGCAATCTTTAAAAAAAACTGAAAAATCTGTAGTTAACGATAAACTGGATGAACAAGTGTCTTTTTCAGCTAAGATACAGACAATGCAGAATCAGTTTGCTAGTGTTAAAACTGATGGAGAAAAATTATACAATAAAACTATGAATTCTTTTATAAATGGTATACATCTTTTAATCCTGGAATGTCTCAAAACGTTATTAAAAATTTCCAGCAAATAAAAATATTACATGTCAGAAGTAACAGCTAGAAATTCAAGACCGTCTAAAAAGCAAAGAAATTTAACGTAAAATATTTTTTTAACCAGATAACCAATAATATTAAGTGAGAATACCTGTATTTATAATGAGTATTTTTAATATGTATTGAGAAATGAAATCATGACAATCTGTTATTCAGTAACCAGCTATATGCCGGAATAACTTTATTTCTTTCAGATCTCAAGCATAATCAAATGTAAAACATAATTTAATATTTGAATTTGAAATAGGTTGGCTATACTGACTGGATAGAAAGAAGCAATCATTAGAAAAGGATGCAAAAATCAGTCAAGCAAATTAATACCATGCACACTTGTATTCACTTTGTAATATAAATTTTCATTCAGTATTTTCAATATTCATGATGATATGAAATCATTCTGTTATTCAATGGCCAGTTATATACAGGAACAATGTATTTATTTCTTTCAGAATTTCAACGAAATAAAATTCACAAAAACCATATATTGTACTCTTATACATAAAAAATGTTTAGTTTTTATTAAAAATATGTGTGGAGATATATCCATTTGCTTAAGTTTAGCTTTTTCCTTTGATTTGATGTCAAAATAAATGTCATTTCTTTGAGCCATTTTAAATAGAAATAAACAATGCAAGTTTCACTTTTCAATAGTGATGACCTTTTTTTAAATTCGTTTAAGCTTATATAAGAATTAAATCATGTTTCAGAAGTAAATAGTGTTCTATATAAGCACCATTTTATTTAGAGAATTTCTTTTTAAATTCCTATTATTAGCTCACACTCTCCCTATATATATTTATATATCTTGTTCAAATTTCCAATCGATAAAAAATACTTTTTATTCATTTGCATTTAAAATGCTACTCTTCCCACAAATATAAGTCAATCACTTCTATTTTTTTTTTCTGTGTGTTATATATAATACATGTAACAAAATTAGGGATCCATTTTACAAAGAAATGTTTGTTTTTTTCCAAAAAAAATTGAAATGTAGAAGATATCTCTTTTTTCTGGATTTTAGCATGCCAACCCACATTTTATTTTTTTTTCCTCCAAAACTAAATAAGCTATTACAAAATCGATCCTTAAAGTTATTTAAATATCTTTAAAAACATTACAAAAAAATTTCATAGTAAAAAGTTAATAAATAAAAGAGTAGGAGTTTGAACTTTTTTTAAAAAAAATTTAAATTTTTAAAATTGTGTTTACAATGTATTCTAATTTTCATGTAAAATCATTGTCTTGAATAGAAACACTACATAGCTTGCTAAAACAAAAAATTTAAATGCATTAATAAAAAAAATAGTTCTAGGGTACCAAGTCTCTTTAAAGGAAACCAGGTTGATTAAATCTGAATGTGTATGTCACAAGTGTAATTTTCAGATGAAATTTGCTGCCAAAAATCTTTGTCTGACTGCTATTCCTTGATTTGCATGAATTCTACCGATACTAATTAATACAAGTAATAACCAATAATAATTTTCTTTTTTTTTAGTGATAATTACTTTTTATGTAATTATTTATGGAAATTATATCAATAATTTATATTTAGTCCAGAAAATTATTGTATACTTTTTAAAATTATTTAATCCAGAAATATAATATATGAATTGATGTTTAATCCTAAAAACAACTTCATATATTTTGAAATTTATATTTAATTGTTAACCTTATTTAAATTTCATTGAAATGTTTGATAAAATTGGTTTATTAAGAATAGTATCAATCATAAACAATGGTGGATCCAGAAAAAATCGACAGGTGGAGGGGGACACATTTGTTTTTTTTTTTCTTCAAAAAGTTCATAAGACTTAACTGTGTTTATTTCATAATTTATTTATGTTTTCTTATTCTAAAAATTAACTCTAAATATGAATTCAAAGATAAAATTCCAATTAAGAACTGAAATCTTACAGTACAATAAATTGCTCAATATTGAGCTTGGACACAACAATCAACTCTGAAGTAAAACAACAAAATAAATACTTTTAAACTCGGTTGGAATTTCCTATTCAGGTATGTTATTTTGTCTGGATGTGAAATCATAATGGGAGCTTGTACCCACCCCATGGATTCACCACTGTATATAAAAAATATAAAATTACTGGGGAACCCACCTTTCCTATTTGGATAAAAGGGGTAATGTATTCATGCCTCAAGGTAATGTGTTCATTAAATACATTTGTCTACTTTTAAGATTATATTTGCTATAAAAGTATTTATTAAGATTGTATTTCCTATAACAGTCACTCTTTTTCTTTATTTTTTGTAACAGTTTCTTTGATATTTTTTGGGATACCTTATTTTTTAAATAAAGTTATTTTGTAATCTAGTCATTTCTACTTCATGCTAGAGAAAACTGCATTTGGAAGAGCAAAATTTAAACAAGATGAATAAAATATCATAAAGTAGTGTTTTATTCAAGATATAATTGATAGAAAACAAAATGGCTTGAAAAACTCGCACTCTTTCAAGGTGGTGGAGCACATTTCACTAAACATCTTATCAATTGTTTCCTTCCCGAAATTCATCTTTGGGGAAATTTTGAAAACCTTTCAGCATCAGTATTCAATAATAATCAGTATTAAATATCAGTATTCAATAACTAATATTGCTCTATTTTTTAATAATAAATGCTTACTAATCAAATTGTTTTACTGTATTTAATTAGTAAAATTAACACTGATATGTGTATCATTAATTTTATTGTTTAATATTTTGTTAATAAATTCATTTAATTTGTAAAATAAAGTATTCTTTCTATTGACATAACCAGCACAATCAAAACAACACCTTGCATTTCTTAAGTTAATCCTAAAATTTCTTTTCCGTTCTGCTATGTTTGCCAACCTAATATTAAAACTACATAATTATCAAATAAAAAATTACTACATACAGTTGACAAAAAAAAAA
>BMAW01054336.1:582714-602110 GCA_019974015.1 Nephila pilipes
AAAAAAAAAAGTATTAAAACACAATGAAAATTTGAATTTGAAATCCCTTGTTTACATGATATAGTAACATGCTCATGTAATGCAATTACAGTATTTCTGGATTGATTTGATAGTTCTCTCTACTAGTTTGTGATTAGTTTCTTTAGAATATAAGCACAAACACACCTTTTAAATACATAATTAAAAGTTTGAGCTGTGGATTCAGCAGTCAGTTTCATTATTTGGTGGTATAAATTCTAGATAACAAGATAGAATAAGTTGAATTCTATATATATCCAATGTTTGTAACGGTAATGGTAACGGCTAAAATTACGAGGTACCTATTTTAAAAATTAAAAACTTACCCTCTCATCATAATTTATAATTAAAGAGCATAATTAGTTAAAGTTTATCAGAATTGTAAAAAGCTATCATAATTAGGATCAAGGCAACAAACGCCTGGGCGTTCGGCAGAGTGAGGAACTGCCGAAACAAAGTTGGAAAGTAAAGTTACGAAAGCGCGCATTGTTTTTGGATGCTGTAGCCGTAAGCTAAGAAGCATATATAGCAATAAGCGGAGAGTAGATTAAGGGGTGGGACATCAGTTCGAAGACGAAAGCGACTTCGAGAAAGCTGTTGTCCGCGGGATTTTGAGAGGTTATAAAAAGAAAAATTAAACTATTGAATTAAAATGAATTAAAAAGAAATGCCGTTCCGAAACCAATTTAAAGGAAAAATTTAGCTATTTAAAATTAAGGAAGATTTTAAACGCGAGGAGAATGAGTCGAAAAGTAAGAATTGAGCAATTTACTATGCTCCAATAGCGACGCCTGGTAGAGAAAACAGTTATTACCTTAGAAAGGTGATGATTTTAGTTGTTTACAATTGGAAAAGTGTTTAAATTTTCAAGTTTTCGAAAAATTAAAAATTTTGAAAGTGATCGACAGTATTACGCGAAGTCCATTTTGACCATGGGACATTGCCACTTATCGATGTGAAGTCCTGAATTTTGAAAATTAAGCAGGATTTCACTAATGAATTGCTTTAATGCGCTCGCAGTCTTTTTAGGACTGGAAAGTGAACATAGGTCCAATGTTTGTAAAGCATTTAAATACCAATTCCACTTTAGAATGGAATTTCAATCCTAAGAAATTCCATGTGATGCATTAATAAACAACCCATTTTTTTTTTTTTCCAATGACAAAACTTTACGTATTCATTTACAAAATGAGATAAATTGCATCCAATGAGATAAATTGCATCCAAGAAAATGGACAAAAAAACTTTTCCTCGTTATTTAAAATATTATGAAAACATTGTTTGTTCATAACTTTTATCCATTCCTAAGGCATCTTATTCAAAACAGAAAACCAAAGGTCAGTCAAACGAAAATTGTTTTAAAAGCAGATAAATTTCCTCAAATATCAAAAAAATATTAAATATCAGTTGAATACATTAAACACCTGATGAAAATCACACAAAAAATTCAAAAGCAAAATAATATTACTACATTATTTCTCCTGAATTGGAAAAGCCAATTAAAACAATATGTATAAAATCAATCCTTCAGCTTTTTTGTAACAATTGCATTTAATTACACATTCATTTTGCAAAGTAGTATGCAGAAATGTTTTTTAAATTGCATTGCGCATATTTGGTTTGTTTAGTTCTTAAGAAAGAGCAAAAACCTGCTTTATAAATAAATCATGGATTGCCTTCTAGATTTTGTTTTTATTATGTACAAAGTTCTTGTCCAATAACAGAATCAATCTACGTATAGAATTCACGAGTTCTTTGTTTTAAAGCTTCGTGGTAACATCTCTGTTAAATAAAAATGTTTTCTGTACATTTTCATCTATCTTGAAAATTTTAAATTATATCAAGTAGAGTAATTCACAATGAATAAAAAAAAAAATCTAGCTAATTAAATAAAGGAAATGTTGAAATAAATAGCCTTGCAAATACATTTAGAATAAATTAGCATTTTCCAAATGTATAACAGTTCTTTGCTATATATGAAATATATTGCTTTCATTATTTTCAAAATTTACAACTGAGTGTGTTTTAAGATTCGACAGCATCTTTTTTTAAAACGTTTTTCTGAATTTCACTTGGTGTGAGTGTGTCATCAAATTTTCGATCGTTAATTTAACCAACTTCCCATCAAGCTAGAGCTTTGAAATTTTGGGAATCGTTCGTACTCGCCTAACAATGCAATATTTACACGTTTGCGACAAGTTTTAACTAATATTTCAATAATTTTAATGAGTCAAAATATTCTTTCCCCTCGACGCATTTAGGATTAAGGAAAAATTTTCTTTTCCCCTCTGGGATCACCGGGCTCTCCCCACGCCACATGAGGTATCGTAAACCTTTTGTACTCACAAAGGGGAGATACTATCTCCGAGATAGTAAGGGTTGCTGACTTTCAGTCTGTAATCATTTGCAAGAAAGAAAGATTTCAATATTTGGCACCGTGTCTTATCACAATAATTTTTTCTGAATTCTGGTTCCCATTTTTTTTAATAGAATGACTTACAAACATTCAAATGCATGTTTTGATTTTATGAGTATTATGAATTTTTTAATACGCTCACAAATATCTCTTTTTAAGTAAATTTTAAAGTTAAAAATTACTAACAGTTTTAACTAATATTTGAATAATTTTCTTTAATAGACTTTGCCACCATATAAAAACGTTTTTAAAAACGTTGGTTTTTATATCGAATTATTAAATATGTGTACTACACATATGCATGAATATGTTTTGTACTCTTTATATATACAAGTATTATTGTAAAGCAGCCAACTCATTATATAAACAAACTTGCTAAGGAAGCTTTTTTAGGCTATATGTAATTCAAAAACAAATAGAAATAATTTCGGGTGGATCTTAAATTAGCGTACTTCTTGGCGGCTGGGAAAAATTCAAAAAGGCGATTAATCGCCAATTTTGTAACCCATCCTAAAAAGTCGTAAAATCGTAAAAATCTTGTTTTTGTGGTAACCCTACTATGAAAGGGGATCTCGTTTCTATTCTGACGATTGATTTATTCTATTTCTATATATTCTAATTCTTATTTATAATATACTATATATATCTTAATTCTTATTTATATTATACTATATATATTTGAATTTTAATTCTTATTTATATTATATTATACTATATATATTTAAATATTAATTCTTAATTATATAATATTATACTATTTATAATTGATTTTTTTTAATTCTTATTTATATTATTTATTAGTTATACTACTTAATTATATTTTTTAATTTATTATATTACTTAATTATTTTACCTTTTAATTTATTATTTAATTATTACTAAATTAATTAATGCCAAAGAAAGCATTGTGAATGATGATACGTTTAGAAATTTCCTTCGCGCGTGAGTGAGTGAGTGAGTGATAGTAAGTTTTAATGGCGCAAGAGCCAAATTAGGCTATGCTGCGCCAATTTCCTTCGCGCGATCGTCACAGTTTATCCGCCTGATCACAGACATCCCTCCATCATAAGGTTAGTGCTTTTTCCACATTTTTTAATATTATTTTCATGTTTTCCACAGATGCTGATTTACTACGTTTTTTTGTCTTTCGTTCATAATTTCACCGTATTTTCTTACCTTTTTTCAACGTTTCGTAGTTATGTTATATATAATTTTAATTATAGAAAAAATCTTATTTTATTTTAAATATATTTTATATAATCTTAAAACAATAAACTTAGATAAATATATTTAAGTAAAATTAAGATCTACCCTATTTATTATTTTATTGTTTGCCACAAAACGCTGATTTAATACGTCTTTTATCTTTCGGTTAAAATTTCACCGTTTTTTTAATATTTCTACCGCTTCGGCTGATGTTTTTTCTATATTTCGCAGTTAACATGTTTTTTTCTACAACGGACAAAACGCCATCTCGATTCCGACTTTGAGAATCCCTCATTTGGCGCGATTTTAAAAACGCGCCAAGAAGTATGCTAAATTAGTATAAATAGTACTTTACCATAATTACTTTCCAAAACATTTATTCAACAACAGAATCACTCAAGAGTTTCAAATATCCAATTTTTTTTTTTTTTAAAAAATTAAATACAATTTTCATCACGAAATTCATACTTTTTCAGTTCAAATAAAATAATAAAAACATGAAAATCTATTTTCAAAATTAATGTTTATAGCCTGACGTAATTCCTTTCTTACAGGAAAAAAATAATTTCAAAACCTTTCCAAGCATTATTCTTACTCTAATATTGCTTCACAGTTTTTGAAGTCACAACAACAGCTAAAAAACTACCGAACAATCTAACAATGCTTTTACAACTAATTGCCCAAAACATTTTGTGTGAGACTTGGTGCTATTAATTCCTATGAAGGCACTGCTTCTCTCGTCCAGTTTTCGGTCTCCCATAGGGTTATTGGATGCGTGAGTGAGTGAGTGAATGTAAAGTTTATTGGCGCAAGAGCCAGATATGGCTATGCTGCGCCAAACAAGATTAAACTGTGGTCTAGACGTGAAGTTGAAAAAAAGGTAAAAATGGTTGACAAGAAGGAGGGTCGAAAATAGAGAAGGATCGCTAGGGTATCCCAGGAGTGCGTCACCCGTGTTTACCAAAGACAGTAAACCCCATGGGAATGGGTTATTGGATGCATGCTACTCACTGCTTCAGTCAATTAACAGGAAAATCCCCTCAACACCTCAGCGAAATTCCTCTAATCCCTGCGATTTAAGTAGATTCGTCCAGTTTTCGGACTCCCATAGGGATGTCGGGCTGCGAACAGACGCTAGTACAAAACTCACTTTTTTCTCCCTCCTCGCGGGCGGTACTGCCAGCGCCGCGTAGCGGAGGCTCTGAACCATTGCTCGGAGGGGAAGGGAACACTACATCTTTCCACCAAGCTCTGACGTTTCATTTGTTTATAAATTTAACTCAGCAGCTGAAACTCTTAAAATTAATACTCAAAATATTCACACAATGCAAAATTAGTTCACAATTATTAACACTAAATGCACTATACTAATTATAAGTAAAGAAGCAACTCATAAGCGCGAACACTATTACACATTACAAATCATCAAAAATCATACACATTGTAAAACATTAATTGATGTAAACTTCATGATTTTAAAATGATTCAAATTAGTAAGAAATACTGAATGCAAAAAAATTGTAAGAACACATAAAATAGGACAGACATACATATAATGAAATCAAAAATATATCCTTGCGTTCAGCAATAATTGATAATGTTCACACTAAGCGTGATAACGCATCTGCATGAGGCATTTTAGCTCCCGCACAATGTTTCAGAGTTAAGTTAAATCTTTGCAGGGAGAATACCCATCTTTGCAGTCTAGATGATTGCGGTGCACTTTTTGTTAAAAATTAGCGCGGATTATGATCCGTGTAGAATTCTATTTCGGTTCCTAACGCACACGATTCAAACTCCACACAATCGCGAATGCTTCCCGCTCAATGGTTGACCAAGCTTGCTGGGCCTTGGTCAGTTTCTGACTCGCATAAGATATTGGGTAAGTCTTTTCATCCAACTTTTGGAATAAACATGCAGCAATGCCGACTGATGAAGCGTCTGAATGAATGATGTATGGCCGGTTCATCACAGAAGTACATAAGGAAAGAGCATCGGCAAGCACATCTTTTAATATTTTGAACACTTCTTCATGTTTATCAGTCCATGGAATTTTGTCATGGACTCTCTTTTTAGTTAACTCCGTGAGGGGATACACAAGCTCCGAATATTTGGGAATGTACTCGCAATAATAATTGCACAAACCGAGAACCCTACGCAACTTTTTCTTATTTGTCGGAGATGCTAAGTTTCTTATTGCACGCACCTTTTCTGGATCAGGCTGATGTCTTCCTGAACCGACAACGTGTCCTAAAAATTTCACATGGGGTTTCATGAAATCACACTTCTTAAGGTTTACAGTGAAGTTTAATTCTTCCAACTTTGATAAAATGATGTTTAAATGCTGCAAATGTTCACTGAAATTTTTCGAAAATATGGCGATGTCATCTATATACGCACGGGCGAATTCTCTATAAGGAGCAAGTGCTTTATTTATTACCCGTTAAAATGTAGCAGATGCATTTTTCAGCCCAAAACTTATGACTTTAAATCTACACATTTGGCGATGAGTTTTGAAAGAAGTAAAATATTTACTTTCTTCCGACATCGGGATTGCCCAATATCCCTTCAAAAGATCCAAAGTAGTTATTGCATTAGCTCTGCCAATCGACTGAATCAATTCTGTTCCGTCTTTCATAGGGAAATCATCCATTACCGTTGCACAATTCAGCGCCCGGTAATCGATGCACAATCTCATGCATCCATCTTTCTTATTAACACAGACTACCGGATATGCAATCTCAGCGTTGCTTTTCTCGATTAATCCTAATTCCAATAATTCTTGGATTTGTTGATCTACTTTTCCCTTCAGTGCTTCAGGGATCCTGTACATTAACGGTTTTTTCCGTTCGACGTTTGGCTTTTAATTGATTTTATGAGCATCAACTTTAGCAATGTTTACATTGCCCGTAAACAGTTTTTAGTACTCACTTAACAATTCTAGCAATTTGGTTTCTTCCTCATCTTCCAGATGGCTTACATCAATATGCTCCAATAACTCTTTCATTCCGGGCTTCAGAGAAGTTGGAGTGGGAAGAACTTCACCAAAGTCTTCATCGTCTTCGAATATCACACCGATTGCATTAACTCTTGGGTAATACCTCCTTATCTTATTCACATGACAATGCCGAATTTTTCCATCACTCAATTTCACTTTATAAGAGTGAGGAGGATTCAAACCAACTATTTCTCCGGGCCGGTTCACTGCTCATAGAATGCTCAGCAGCCATCTCTAAATTGATCTTTTGTTCTTGTAAGTGGTCAACCACGGATTTACCTATGTTCAACGGAATGGCAATGTTGCCACACCAGCTTGATTTTAACACACTCAGGGGACCTCTAGCTGTTCGTCCATACATCAACTTGAAAGGTGAAACTCCCGTTGTACAGTTCGGGACTTTTCTGTATGCGAAAAGCAAGTACGGGATATATTTGTCCCAATTACTTGAATCAGTCCTAATCACGTGGTGCAATGAATTTTTTAATACTCTGTTGTACTTCTCCACGAGTCCATTCAACGCTGCGTATCCAGGAATTGAAAATCGTGGGGTACAGCCTAAGCGCTTCATGAGTTCTTGAAATAACTTTGAAGTGAAATTAGTACCCATGTCGCTGGCAATGACATTTGGAATTCCGGTCCTCATAAATATCTCCATTAACGCGTCGCATGTAGTTTTGGCAGACAACGATCGAAGGGGAATCGCTTCCGGCCACCTGGAATGCTAGTCTATCATAACAAGACAGTATTTGTATTTTCTGGCCGAAGGTGGGTCAGTCTCGCCAATTATATCAACATTCACGGCCTCGAAAGGTAAATCTGGTCTAAAAACAGGGGTTGTGGGTATTTTATCCGTAGCTTTCTCTTGGCTTCTTAATTGACAATTATTGCAAGATTTGCAATACTCTAAAATATCCTTCTTCAAATCAGGCCACCAGAAGTTAAAACGAATTCCTTCGCTGGTCTTTTTGAATCCCATATGATTTCCAAAAACAGATTCGTGAACCGATTTCAATACTTGAGGTCTTCTAATTTTAGGCAAAACCAGTTGAGCCACCTTTTCTCCAGTTACTCTATCGTCGTGGAATAGTAGATCCTCTCTCAAATAAAAATTCCCTTTTTTCAAAGTAAATTGTTTCCATACATCTTTCAACGTATCACATTTTAACTGCTGATCTCTTAATAAAGCTCTTTCACTCACGCGATGTTGATATTCATTTTCCTCCTGCTTGGGAAATAATATTTCCAAACATAAACATTCTTCATTTTCTAATATTTGTTTTCCGCTCTCTGCCCTTCCTGTTCTAATGAAATCAGACTTCTGTCCGCCACAGCAATATCCATAAATATCCGATGTTGATTCATCGCTTGTGGTTTCGTTTACATTCTCTTTCAAAATTTGATATATATTTAAAGGGATAATCGCTTGACCTTGGATTTTATCTGTGATCGCTGCTAATACTTGAATAGGTTTTGAAAATGCTTCGTTTTTCTTGTTCTTTATCCATAACTGAACACTGGAAAGAGAAGCTTCTATTTTTTCTCCGAATGCGCTTTTTAAAATTATTTTCCCTTCCTCATTCTTTTCATCCGAAATGAGATCCGAGTTCAACACAGTTATTATCGATCTGGAATCAATTAAAGCCATTGCACTCTTTCCGTTGACAGCAACTTCAACATATTGGAGATCACTCATAGCTAATTTTGGTTCGCTTGATTCTTTCTTATTTCTGCTTTCTAAAAGGAATTCAGTTCGAATTTCTGCGGTTACTGCTTGATCATCTTGCTTGTGTCTATCGAAATAACCATTCACTCCCGTCGCTTTGTATCTCTTTGGACAGTTCTTCGCCAGGTGTTGTAATCCGCAAATATAACATTCTTTCGTTGATGTTTTTATTTCTCCCTTCTTTGGAGTTCTGGTATTTTCTCTTGAATGAGGTGGAATATATCTCCGTACTGTGGTAAATTTTTCTGTTCTTCCCATGGCGAACGTTTGATAAAAGCTGAATACTCTCTTTGGAAATTTTCTCTCGGTCTTCTGTTGACACTCGCTCTGACATTTTCATATTCGTCTAATTTTGTGGCAATTTGATCTGGTTTTTTGAAATGTGTCCATTCGTCAATAAAATGATCATACATTTCTGGCGGAGTTCTCCTTTTGATTTGGTCAGTTATTATGAAGTCACCCAAATCTTCAAAAGTGTTAATCTGTAAGCCTCGAATCCATTCGTGAAAATAGTTTGTCAGTTCGTATGCGAGATCACCCCAAGTTATGTCTTTTTTTTTTCTGATGCTTCACAGTCTAAATTTCTCTGGTGTTAACTTATATCTTTTCAGGAGAATTTCTTTCACCTTATCGTAATCGTTCGTGATTTCTTCGTTTTCACGTGTAATGATGTGTGCAACATCGTATGGCAATAATCCGATCAAATGAGAAGTCCAATTTTCCTTTTTGATTTCAACTCTTTTCTCTTGTCTCTCAAATAACACCAGATATAAGCTAATATCGTTGTTCTTCGGATCGAATTTTGGGAGAAAGTTTTGCAGCTCTACTTTCGATTTAAAACCGACTTCTGAATTAGTTGTTTCGCTTATTCTAATTCTTTCGTTTTCTAAGCGTAATTTCTGGATTTCAAATTCCATTTCTTGCGTGCGTTTCCTTTCATTATCTTGTCCTTTCTTTTCATCTCTTTCATCTTGTCTTTTCCTTACATCCTCTTGTTCTTTTCTGTGTTCTATCTGCGTATTGAGCAATTCTCTGACAAACTCTTTCTCATACCCTTCCAATTTCAAAATAGCATTCCTCAATGCCATTACTGTCATCTCTGAAACATTCTCGATGCCCATTTCTCGAGTGACGTATTGCTAGTCCTCTTTTTTCCCTTTCGCTAGGAACGCCATTGTGATTCGCAAATCCACGGATTCAGAATTTTCACAAAATTCACTCAATTCCAAACAAACTCAAAACTCACTATATCCTGTCGATTGCGCCAGTGTAATGTTTGATTGTGGTTCGAAGATGTAGTGAAATGAGTTACGCCTTTTAAAACTTAACAAAACTTTATTTAGAGACTAAAATAGGCTCGTAGCACTCCTAGCGAGGCCTAATCAATTGCTCCCCTACTACTGAGACCTTCAACTGACTCCACAAAACTCAATTTTTTCTTTCTCCTCGCTGGCGGTACTGCCAGCGCCGCGTAGCGGAGGTTCTGAACCATTGCTTGGAGGGGGTGGGAACACTACAGCAGCCATGCAAAAAATAGAAAAGAAACGTCATTTGCAATAAAATTTTTCAAAAATCAAATGATAATCAATTTACATTAGGACTAAGAGTTAAAAGTTCCAATTGAACATTTTGTATTCAATCATTTTGCTTATTGTACTCATGACATGTTGTTATGATATTGATATGAATTTTTGCAAATAAATCGGTTAGCATTTAAAACATTTCTTTCTTTTTTCCTTATCGAGTATTCTAAGACACTGATTACGCACTTGGCGGAAAGCTCTGTTTTACCATATGGTTTTCTGCATTTTTTTTTATGATCTGCCTAATGCTTCGTGTGATATACTTTGGGTAGTCGCTCAATTTGTAGGGTAGCTATTGTTTTAAAAAGGCTATTCCTGAATCTTGAAGAAATAATCTCTTTCGAAAATAATCAAGTGTCACTTGGGATATGAAGTGATGTTCTTTGTTTGACAAATCAAAGTCAAAATACTTGGTTGATTCCTTGAAAATTCTTTACAACTTTTTGAAGAAGCTGATAGCTTCATTGAAGTATTGTGGCTGAGGAATGTTTTCAGTGCATTTTATAACATTAACGGCTGTGACCCCAAATAAAAATTGATTTTTTTTGTATTTATTTTTTTCATGGGGTAAGCAATAACTTTAGAATTCATTATAAAATAGTATAAAACTCAACTATAAAAATACTGAAAGCACTATAACTGTTTTTTTTATTTATTTATTTATTTTAATTAAATGTTCTCCGAAAAGTGGCGTTGAGGTCATTCTATGACCCCACTTGGTCATCCGAAGGTCCAAATCTTATGAGCCTTCTTGTATCGAAAAATATCGACCCTTGTGGTGACCGGGGATGACAGAATAGTCCCACTGTAGCTCATGCATGTCGTAAAAGGCGGCTAAAATTAGTACCCAGCGTCTGGGAGTATAGCCGGGCACCCTGCCCCTGGGGATTATATCAGAGTACCTCAGGGACTTGCCTTCGTTAGGTAAGTAGGGGAATCAAGACCCCGGGGCACCCGAGTGATTTTTTTCTTTCCCATGGGGTTTACTGCCTTTGGTAAACACGGGTGACGCACCCCCGGGTTACCCTAGCGATCCTTCTCTATTTTCGACCCTCCTTCTTGTCAACCAATTTATGTCTTTTCTTCAATTTCTTCTCGTCTAGACCACAGTTAAATCTTATTTGGCGCAGCATAGCCATATGTGGCTGTTGCGCTAATAAACTTTACTTTTTCACTTGACCCTTCTTGTCGATCAATCTTTTTTCATTGCTTTACTGTCTAGATCACAGATTTACCTTGTTTGGCGCAGTATGGCCACATCTGGCTCTTGCGCCAATAAAACTTCACTATCACCATCACCACACCCGGTGAACCGCGTAATTGGAGCATTGCCTGAGGTTCCATTTCAACGAACAGATGTCGACTTGCCTTCGCATTGGACGACAAACTTCCAATATTCACATAACCAATATTGCAATATTCGCCTAACAAACTTTTGCTTTGCGAGAATGATCTATGTCCTGAACACTGTTCGTCATATTTTAAGTGGCCGCGGGCTGGCGGTTTTCGTCAAGTCGCGGGTTCGAGGCCTTGATACCACTAAAGACTCGCCGCGTAGCCGGGGCACGTTAAATCTCTCGGGGCCCAAAGTTCTCCCGTTTGCATGGTGTGGAAGTTAGGAGAGGAGGGTGCTAGATCATGTGTCGTCTTCATGATTTGACCGAGGTTCAAAATTACGAGGTCCGTCGTCAATAGCCCTTGTGTGCGACGTTCAAACTAATCATCATATTTTAACTGACTATTCATTATCGATAGTCTCACTTTCTTAAAATTCGTTTTTGTTAAGCTTGTCTGACTTAATTTTTTTAAATGAAGAAAACCCCCACTAAACTTTATTTGCGAATGTCCAGTGCAACTTAGCTAGATTTGGTTATTGCACTGTAAATCCATTATCACCTATTTCTGTCTGATCTCCATATTTAGTCTGAGAGCCTTCCTTTCTAGATCCTTTTTCCCTACATTTTATGTCTATAATCCTTAGTCAGGAATTAAAAGTTCTACATTATGAACCTTCCTGTTTCTAGACGTAGGTCAAATACCTAGCTAATGCGATTTTGTGCACATTGCGCATGCTCATCAAGTTTTCTGTGATTATCGCGGATTATTTTCTCGAATGACAACCGAAGTAACCGAGTAATCATGAGAAGCTACATTTCGCTCGTGCCACATGTTGTGGACCAGTTCGTCATTGTAAACTAAACATTAAATCCAATTAGTAAATAGCTGTCTTCACTGTTTCTTGTCTAATGTTATTTTATGGGGAATAGTCAAAACTGTATGAATTTTTGATACTTTTATTGCCAATTTTTGAAACTTTTCTGAATTGTACGAACAAAAGATGCCTTAAGAATTTATGGTTTTGGATTGATTGATTGATGTATGAATGATATGATGCAGAAAATGCTGTTATCCCATTTTAAAATGCAGTCCTACCTCTATAATCCGACTTTTCATCTTTACGTTCCTGCCAGTAATCCCACGTTTCAGACTTAGGTAAAGAAATTTATTTTATGCCTTCTACACTTAAACGGAATAATATGGGTTATCAATAAAAAACAGTATATTTTTTCAAGTCATAATTTATTTCGTGTGTTTGACTCTGTAGTTGCGTGTACTGTATTAAATTTTATCAATACTGTTCCGACCAGCCATTAATTGTGAATAGCCCTTTGGCGGCAAAATGTAAAACGAGTAAGTGTTAGTTGTGCTGCGAGAGGGTACGGTCGCATGAAGAGCGACTGGCGTTTTGCGAATGTTGAGAAATAAAAATGTAAAAACAGACTTGTGGAATTTATTGCGAGTGAAAGAAACAACGGTCCGTCGAATCGCGAGAGTATGTGTGTGTTTGAACAAATATTAAATTGCTTTTTCTGCTCAAATGCGTTATTATTAGAGATTTTCCAATAATCCGACGGTGCTCTGGTCCGATATCTATGGCATTATCAAGAGAGTACATTACCCTAAAAATTATGTACTGCTTTTAAGAAGAGTCACTGTTATTTATACTTTTCAAGCACTTTAGTTATAACTACGTTCAGACGTATGGCAGAGGATTTCTTACTTGTATTAAATATAAATTTTACGTTAAAAATGTGTGTGTGCATTGCATGTTTTCTAGCTTACGTAGAAATGCACTCTACTAAAAAAATGAAGAAGTCGGTCGATTGTAAAGAAATTTCGTATGCTAAGACATTTGGACCGACCATGCAAATGATTGAAATTTGGTGTCCAATGAATGAAAAGCGGGAGGTACAGCGCATTGGAACTCCGCACTCGGCAGGTCTATACAAGAAGCGATTCTCGATCGTATGGTCAAATTTTCTGTTGAATTGCGATTAAGGATACCTTTCAACGACTGAAAAAATGCCTCGACGCAGGATTCGAGCTCATTACGAGCAACTGTCAGTTTGAAAAAGGTCGTATCATTGGATTGAAAGAAACAGGTTGGGCAAATTGGAAAATCGCTCGTCATATGGGTCGAAGCGATGCGGCGATTATTAGATGCTGGCAAGAATGAGTGGACAATGGTAGATTTCAGCGTCCTGGTGGTAGCGGTCGACCTAGGACCACAGAAGATCGGGAGGACAGAGTGATAGTCAGATCAGCTGTCACAGCGCCTGATTCATCTGTATCAACCACCAGGCGTGTGACCCGCACACGAGTGTCCACCCTGACCATTCACAGATGGCTGATAGAGCAAAATCTAGGTTCGTGCCGGCCGCTACGCCACCTGCCACTCACGCCTGCACACTGTCGAGCCAGATTACTGTGGTGCTTGGCTCTATCTGGTTGGAATGATGCTGAATGGGGACGTATAGTGTTTAGCGACGAATCCCGCTTCCAACTGTGTCCTGACCATCATCGAAGACGTGTCTGGAGACACCTAGGTCAGCGTGTGAATCTTGTTTTCACTATTGCATGCCACTCAGGCCTTCAACCAGGAGCTATGGTATGGGGTGCCATTTCCCATGATACACGGACTTGCTACCGTCCCTTTAAGTACCTTGGCATTATTTTCAGCAAGGTAATGTCAGACCACTTACGGCACGTATTATTATGAAATGTCTTACAGATTGTCAAACATTTCCTTGGCCAGCCAGATCTGTCTCCAATCGAGCATGCCTCCGATATGATGGGAAGGCGACTGCATCTACCAGGGAATGTTGATGACCTAGCCGAATAATTGGTGCAAATTTGTCAAGAAATACCTCAGGAGACCATCAGGGAGCTTTATCACTCTAAGCCACGTCGTGTGGCAGCTTGAATCCAGGCTAGAGGTGGGAGAGCTTATTGAGCTTATTACTATGTAACTCTGAAATAAATCATTCCCTTTTTCTGAAATTTTAATCATTTTCTATTCCGTACCTAATTATCCTATACGCCAATTTTTGTCTTCATCAGATAACTCCTTGGTGCATCTTTTTTTTTTATAGAGTGTATGTTGCCATTATGACATGCTTATCTCGAGCTTTTGGCGATTTTTAAAAGTAATAATGGTTCATGCATATAGCTTTTTTTTCTAGACCTCGTTTTTTTTTCATATCTCGTTTTACAACTGTTTTGTATACATTTACATCGAAAACTCTCCTTTCCTGTCAATTAATGTAATGTTAATATTCGTTGATAAAGATAATATATATTTAATAATTAAAAGTATTAAAGATTATTATTCATTATTAATTAAAAGAATATTAATTACGAAGAATAATTAATGTCTAAAATTCCCTATTTCATCAACACTCCTCGTCAAAAAATTGCACTTCGAAAGAATTTTGAGATTAAAATGATATTTGAAAATAAGTTAGTGTTCGCCAACAAGAAATGATTAAAAACTGAGCGTAGATAAGACAGAATTTATTGGTCATAATATAAAATAATTGCAACTCTGTTGGAATTTGGGTTGTCATTATTTGTAATGCATTCTACCATACGTCGTGGCATGAAGTCGTAAATGATCTTAATGGTGTTTTGACTCAACTCTTCCCATGCTGATGCATGTTTATCTTGCAAATTTTGTGGTTGCGGTGGACTCTTAACAGAATGGCTTATAGCATCCTATAGCATTACTATTTTCTAAAAGCGACAGGCCTGACGCTGCTTCTGGTCACGGCATAGTATCTGGTTGCGAAGCAAGCTCTTCAGATGGAGCGGTAGGAACACGAGCGTTGTATTGCTGAAACATGACTGGGATTGGTGGTCAAAAAAGGAATGGACGCTTGTCGAAGTACCTGACTATTGTATATTTGGACCGTCAGAGAAGTCCCGGTGAAGTATAATAGTGATCGAACATCGTACGAAATCACATCCCATACTAATTTATCTTACGATATACCAATATACTTGTGATGAATGGCCACAGAATGTCTCTCGGGGCACTGACCGCTTTGCCTCCACACATGGGTGCGGTTATCATCCTCATCAAGACGAAAACGAGACTTAATCACTAAATATGATCCGCTGCCATTCCACATAATTCCATGCTGATCTTTTGTGGCATTACTGCAGTCCCCGACAGCGTTGCTGTGGTTTCAGGTGAAGTCTCCGTGCAAGAAATCAAGAAGCATGCAGCCGTCTGCTTATGGATTCTAGCACAGGATAATGAACAGAGGGCGTCACTGTGCGCATGATGTCCGGAATTGTGGCAATTAGTGTGCTTCGTGCTTCTACAATTCTTTGACCGTCCCTACTTGTAATCTCCCTCAAGGGCTTAGCTTTTTTTGGTAGGAACGGGAATCGTGACCGCGAGGAACCCGAGTAGTCATCCGCGTTTGGCGACATCGAGAAGAGTAAATGCTATGCCTGATGATCGCCATTTGACCGGTAACTACGTCCTTCGTTGGATTCTGTGGTGATTGGATTTTTTTTTCTTCTCATGGATCCTTCTTTGTCTTACCCTTGCGAAAGTCTTAATTCGCCAACTCTTTCTAATGCACTTCACATTGACTCAATAAGTAAATACACTCAATTCACTACCAAATTAAGCAATCGCCTCGACATCTTCTTGCTGTTCACAAGGGTCTTAACGACATTGGAGATAATCCCAAAAGCGTGAAGAAACTTCAATCTGGAGACCTTTTAATCGAAACCAGTTTTGCCTTACAATCCAAATCCTTCCTCATCACAAAAAACATTTTTAAATCAGCCACTTATAGTTTATCTCCATAATTCATTGAATACTAGCCGAGATGTTATTTTTGAATCCGACATCGTTTGTGCTTCTGAGTTCAAGATTCTTGCAGGTTTATCGTACCAGGATGTCATAAATATTAAGCGGATCACCATCCGCAGAGGCAATAAGACATTTCCCTCCAAACATGTAATTTTAACCTTCAAGACTCCCCAATTATTGACTCGCGTTATCGCGAGTTATTTAATAGCCCCGTCCAGCCTTATCTTCCAAATCCTCTGCACTGATTTAAATGCCAGAAATTTGGACTCTCTCAAACAGCATGCCGTGACCAGCACACATGTTCTAGATATACTTCCGTCGATCATTTCGATAAGGAACTTAAATATGTGAATTGTTTCCTCACTCATCCATTTAGTTCAAAAGCATGTCGCCAGTAGTTACTTAAAAATATACAGCAGTATAAAGTCAAACCTAATACTAGTATATCTTATTCCGAGGCTAAGAGGCTGTTTATACCTCAAACTTCGCCTTCTTACGCCTAGGTAACTCGAATTTCCACTACTTTCGTTTCTTCCCAATCTGACTCTACTATTACTGGTGTTTTTAAATTCCTACTATTAGCTCTCTCTCTCTCTCTCTCTCTCTCTCTCTCTCTCTCTCTCTCTATATATATATATATATATATATATATATATATATATATATATATATATTCAAATTTTCAATCGTTAATAAAATACTTTTTATTCATCCTCTCAAGTTCAAATACATTTTTTTAAACTTGTAGTGGAGGACACTTGATGTTAATACAGTTTTTTCAAATATTAATTCATTTAATTAAATTTAATTAGGGAAAATGCAGTTTAGCCCAACCGCTTGACGCGATTTCAAAAATTGCCAAACTTGGCGATTTTTTTGGATGAACGTTAAGTCCATGAAGCGGACCAGGGTAGCCACATTTGGCAAAATACCGATAAATAATTCCTGTCGCCGAGGGTGGTTGGGCTAAATTGCATTCCAACCGTTTAATTTATCGGAAAGAAATTATTAAGAAATTATTATTAAGACTCGTTTATTATTAAGAAACGAGCCAATGCTTATACTATGTCATTTGTCTTGCAATGGCAAATTTGGTAGAGCGTTGGCGTAGAATCTTCACGCCTTCGGATCGAATCTCGTCGAAGCATAAAATTTTTTTATTTGATTTTCAAATAATTAATTTTAGTTTTATATGGGAGAAAAATTTTTTTCGTTTATTTAAGATATTTAGCAGGATATAAATTAAGGAATAAATACCGTCAGTGATGAAGCGTGTAGATCGCTGGAATTTTTTTTTTTTTCTTTTCCCACTTAATATTGTGATTCTGTCATATATATATACATATTTATATTAATTGTAATTAAAATAAAAAAAATTCTTTGTTGACTTAATTAGGAATTGACTTTAATTTTTTTTTATATTACTTGTTTGTAGTTCAATAGTTTTGTTATCTCCAGTTCACCCGATGCATTGCCCATATCCTCTTATATCTACAGTTTCCAAATCATCCACATCCACTCAGGTGTACTTTCTACCTTCTTTTCACAAAATACCACCTTCCAAATCATCTCTACACCAACCCTCCATTCCCATTCTCGGTATGGGACTGAAAAGTAAAACAAACAAGACTTCTAAAAATCTGTCTCTCACCCCCGTTAGGAAATAGACCAAAAATATAAATTCTCATGAGTCCACGTAAACAGAAAAAAGTGGCAACACCAACCTATACGAGGATGATAGGATCCTGTACGACGTCGATGACTTCTGGCTAGCAGACGCTATGAGCCATGTAGAGAAAGTACAATGTAGAAAGGTTACAAACGATTATATTCGATTCCGGTTTTTAGAGGGCTTAAAATGGCCCTCTAATGGAATAGAATTTTTATCTTGGTATAAGTGAATGAATGATGGGTTTCATAAAACCCATGTTTCATACACTTGTACTGAGAAAGAGAAACCCCAGGCTTCTGTAATCTCGAAATAATACATTGCCAAGTTTTTATGGACGAGATAAAAAATTTTGCAATTTCAAGCCCTCTAAAAACCGGAATCAAACATAATGATTACCATTTGTCACCTTCCTGCATTGTTCGTTATGTACATTGCTTATTTTACTTTTTAAACCACGTTTCACTGTTTTAATTCTTTGTAATATACATCTTGTACTTGTAAACTATTATACCCTTGTCAATTTTACAGCATTTTGTGTCTTTTGAAAATATGAAATTTTGTTTTTGTATTTTATCACTTCACCGTGTTTTTTGCAATGTAACCACATCTCTGTCTAGCAACTGTGCCAGTAAATATCACATTCACTCACATCGCTCATAATTATTAGACTCATTCAAAAAAATTTCAAATTATTTCTGTAATTGATAAGAAAAGTGCTTTCCCTCTACCATCCTTCAATCAGTTTTTTCATCACATATTTGAATGACGGAGTATATTGCTCCTTTAATTTCCTGTCTTAGAGTTTTTCCAAAAGTTGAGTTTTAATTCATCAAATAGTGCCAAAAACAAATAATTTCTTTCTTTAAATGTACCACATTTTCTTTCATCTTAAATATACTTTTTCACTCCTCACCTTAAAATATATTCAGTATTTAAATTTCCAGTGACCTCAATATTTATTTCACAAGACTCATATCCACACACTCAAAATGATTCGTTCCTATTGCGGCAATATTTTTTAATATACAAAATTTTCCTCACAAAACATATTTTATCTGTACAAATAGCAATCTTACAGACGGCATCTTACAACACGGTTTAATTCTAACGTGACAGGATAAATTCCGGGAATTTTCGTATATTACTACAAGGGAAATGAATTTGTAATGTAGAAACTAATTTTTTTTAGAATCAGGTTGATAATTTGTGATTGAACTTATAAATACTTTTAGATGCTGGTTGGTCTACTTTGAACGGATCTTCGATTTAATAAATTTCCTCATAGAATACAATGATTCAACATCATATATCGATCCAAAATTCGATAGCAAAACTTGATATGTTGCATTTTAAAAAGATTTTGTTCCAAAAAATTACATTTCAAAACTCGTTAATTGATTTGGCCAATTTAGCCGTTTTATGTGAGATCTTGATATTTACACATTTTCTAATCTAATTCTTCTGCTGCCGTTTCAAGTAACATTCATCCTTTGTAAAGCAGTTCTTAATAACATTGTTTTTAAGCTGATGTAATAAAAATGCAATTGCTGGTGTTAATGCTACAAATCGTTTAACAAGTTTTTTTTTTTAGTTTCGTTTGTAGTTAAT
>BMAW01054336.1:611809-781814 GCA_019974015.1 Nephila pilipes
TACACCAAGCCATAATTGGTTACCTTTCGGTTAAATCGAACACGAATGCTAATCTTTAATCATCAATTATCTTTTCAAGATAATAATTCTGAGCTCCTAATTTTTTTAATATTTCCTTTACCATTAATTCATTCCACAAATAAATTTCGAAGATGTTTTATAGATGCTTGAGCTGTCGCCGAAAAATCAGTAAGTTTTTATTTTGTGTGCATCCATACGCAAGATGCTTTGAAATTTATGAAAGAATAATTTCAAATATTTAAAAAGACAAAAATCCAGAAAGAAATGTAAAAATGAAAGAATAATAAATGAAAACCACCACTGTGTGTATATATACTGTATATATATATATATATATATATATATACAGTGGTGGCCAAAATTGTGGACACTTTTGGAAATTTTTATGTTTTTAACTTTGTATGCTTATAGAAAATGTTATGCTTCACAAAATGCAAGGTCTTATATATTATTTTAAAGATTATTCAATACTGAATTCAATTTTAAAAAAAATCAAAATTCAAATATTGGCAATACAAAGAAATTAATCCGCAACAATTAAAAAAATTAATCCGCAATGATATTAGATACTGATGTTTGAAGTGAATAATCAGTACTTAGTAGGGTAGTCTTTATTTCTTATTAGAGCTTCACATGGATGTTTCATTGAGCTGACGATAGTTTTAAGCTCTTCCTTCATTTTTACATGATGCCAGGAAACAATTATAGCTTCAATTAGTTCTTTTTTATTTGATGGGTGCCTCATTCGGACAAGAGTTTTTAAACAGTGCCACGAGTTTTTGATAAGATTGAGGTCAGGGCTGTTTCCTGGCCAGGACAACAATTCAAAGCTCTTCATGCAAAACCTTTCTTTCGATATTTTTGCTGTGTGGCAGGGAGAAGAATCCTGCTGAAAAATAAATGAAGCATTGAAGGAAAAGAGATCCCTGATGGAAGGTAGAAGTTTTGGTTTCATAATAGTCTCAATGTATTTTCTAGCATTCAGTTTCCCATTGATGACATAAAGGTGACCTATTCCATCTGCTGAGATGTATGACTAAATCCTAACACTAAGTAGGTTCTTCATAGTTGCCTGACTGCAGTCAGAATGGATCTCTTTTCCTATTCTACGTGTTAGATATTTTCGCCCATCACTACCGAATAACGATATCTTAGTTTCATCGCTCCATAAAACTTGTGAACACTGTTCATCTGTTCAATGTATTCTTTTGCCCACTGCAGTCTTTCTCTGCGCTGCTGAAAATTGCAATAAGGCTTTTTCCGTGGAATTCTAACTCTTAGTCCAACATCTGTTAATCGTCTTCTGCTTGTTCTTGAACCTACAGAAACACCAGCATTATTCATATAACTTCTGATGGCTGTTGATGACAATCATCTGTCTTATAGACATAGTACGTTTATTCTTCTGTCATCAACAGATGTATTGTACCTTTTTCTGCTCCGTTTTTTATTGAATATGTCTCCTGATATCGTAAACAAAACTTTTGGACTCTACTGAATCACCCACCTGTCTTGCAATTTCAGCGTAAGAAAGACCACTTACTCGTTACACAATAATCTTACATCTCTTTCTAGGTGTCCAATTTACTCTTTTATTTGATTTCATTTCTTCTTGACTAAATATTAAAGTTTTACAAAAGTTCTTATTTATAATTTGATTACATAAGAAAAGTCTTTCTTCGACATAACAAAGCATAATAATGACTTGTTCCAACCGTAAACATGATGCTTCTGCTGGCATCATATTTACTGTTGGAATGAATTGTTTGATTGGTTCCCAGAACAAGAACAGTGATTGGTCTCGAAAGTTAGATATTACAAACCACTTCAAACTACGTTTGTTTCTTAGATTAAAATACATAACTATATCCTTTTTTTATATTGAAAATATTTGAATGTTGTTTTTGTATTGAAATCAGCATAAAGTTCTCTTTAAAATGATGTATACGACTTTGCATTTTGTGAAACGTAATATTTTTTATAAGCATACAAAATTAAAAATCATAAACATTTCCAAAAGTGTCCACAATTTTGGCCATCACTGTATATATATATATATATATATACACAAAATTTTTAATTGTTATCTTGTACAGATATTTTATTTCAAGCATTATTTCAATTTCAGAACTTATTTGTTTTCTTACATAAAACGCCAACATGGCAGTAAAGCCTCTACCCTTTGGGAATCATCATCCTACACTTTGATTTGTAAAATTAGAAGCACAGTTTGACTGAGCGAAAATCTCCATCGATACCAATAAATTTAATTATGTACATTCTGCTGTTGAGTCAGACATATTAAATTCCGTTTGTGATTTAGTCCTAAAACCACCTGAAAACGGAAAGTACGAAATTTTAAAGAAGCGTTTAATTGAAGTGCATTCAGAAAGTGATGCTTCAAAAATTTGAACTCTTCTTCAAGGTTTAGAATTAGGGGACCAGTGACCATCACAACTTCTTACTCACATGCGATCACTCACATAATGTTAACGAGTCACTTTTAAAATCGCTGTGGCTCAGACGTTTGCCGAATGGAAAGCTAACAATTCTTGCTACTCTAAACGAGAACTTAAATCAGCTAGCCACGATTACCAATAAAATAATGATTTTACCTTATGGAATTAATTCAGTTGCAGCAATATCTAATCATAACAGAGCGCATTTAGAGATACAAATTGCTCAACTTACATAGCAAGTAAGCGAATTAACTAGCTTTTTGAAGCGTTCCTGTAGCCCAGCCCGCAATTCAAAACATGTCCACAATCGCAATATTTCTCGAAATCTTTTTAAAAGGTACCAAGATCCCACAAATGGATATTGTTTTTATCAAACGAATTTTGGCAACAAAACAAAAATTGTGCTACTCTATGCTGCTTCCATTCGGAAAACTAGAGCGGTGATCGTCGCCTGGCCACAATGTCGATCGTCTCATTAACAGCATTTTAGTGGCCGTTTCCACCTCCAAGATAATTTTTTAATTGATACAGGTGCATATACATTTGTTATTCCAAAATATTTTGCTCCACGTGCTAAAGCTCAACATGACTTAACTTTGTACGCTGCTAACGTCAAAAATGCTGACGTATGACACAAAACGAATTTTGCTTGATTTAAATTTACGACGCCAATTTACCTGGTCTTTCGTGGCCACAGGTTGTCGCCAACCTATCATTAGGGTTGATTTCCTGAAACATTTTAATTTGCTTGTTGATGCTTAACATCATAGAGTTATCGACGACAACACTAAACTTTCTTCGAATGGTCAACTTCTAAAAATTTTGTAGCATCTAACTTAACAATGTTGGTCGGCAATACTGAATTTGATGCAGTTTAAATCAACCTGAATTAATTAACCCTTCACAACCGATAAATGTTGATCTTTCCAATCAAGTTTATCATCATATCGAAACTAATGGCCCACCTGTATTTTCAAAACCTCGTTGCCTCGCGCCCAAAATTTTAAATGCTGTCGAGAAAGAATTTGAATATCTTACGTCACAGGGTATAATTCGCTCGAAGAGTCCCTGGGGAACCCCACTGCATATTGTAATAAAATCTAATGAAGAGTATCACCCCTGTGATGATTACCATCGACTTAATTCAGTTACTGTGCCCGATCGCTATCCAGTTCCTCACATTCAGGACTGCACTGAAAATCTGTTTTAAAATATTTTTTAAAAGCTGATAATGTTATAGAAATCTAAATACATTTTTTCAGATGAAATTAAAAAATCAGGCTTTGTGGGGTTAATTCTGAAATATTCTTCTCTTTACCTCGCAGTGATAAATTAATTTTTTTAAAAAAACACGAAAACGTGGAATTTTCATATAATTGAAGGGATGCAGTCTCAGTGCATCCTGGGAGTTGATTATATGCGGGAAATGAAAATAGCTTTAGATTTTGATAAAAAAAAATCGAGGATTTTGAGCAGAAGTGTCAAAGGTTGAACATAGAGCACATAAAAACGGTCGCGTATAGACCGCAGTCGAACCAAACAGAGAGGATTAACCGCACCCATCTCCAGATGATTTCGAGTTATGTAGAAGAAAATCACAAGAATTGAGATCAATTTCTCAAAGAGAACGCCTATGCGATAAGAACGGCTATGCACGATACAACTAGTAAAACGCCTGCAAAATTATTTTTAGGTCGAAAACTAATAACTCCATTTCAGAAGTTGGTGATGGTAACGTGAGGAGCATACTTAGGGTGTGGTAATATTGAGAAATTGTTTGAAGAAGCTAGGCGAAATACTAAGATTCAACAGGATAGATTCGGAGCAAGAAGGTTGTGAGTAAGTTTAAACCTGTATTTGAAGGCCATATAAGGTGATGAAGGTTGAGAACAACAATGTGGTTATTTGGAAAGGGCGCAAACCGATAACGGTGAATGTAGATCAGGTACTAATTTATCCCCCAAGAGAAAGGGATGAGGGTGTTGTGGAGACAGACGGATTGGTTGGTGAAGGATCTAGGGCAGAACAGGGAGAAACTGAGGGTAGCAAAGGTCTAGCCAGAGAAGAAAGTAATAAAGAGGAACAATGGCGAGGAATGAGAAGTGAAGAGTCGACAGAATCTTCCAATAATCACGAAAGACAATATCAGAGTAAAAGGAGGCCACCAGTGAGAAGGAACTGGTGGAAACGCAAAGCTCCTTCTTCATTATTTGAGAATGGAAAAGCTATATTCCTACTTTGGATTGGGCCTGAGCATATCATCAAATAGCAATATATCCACCCGATATTCCTAAAACTGCTGTAACTACCTCATTTGGTCTTTTTGAATATATTGTTATGCCTTTTAGACTTCGAAATGCTTGTCAAACATTTTAAAGGCACATGCACCAAGCCTTATCTAATCTAGAATTTTGTACCCCATATTTAGATGACTTGCTCATAGCATCCTTCTCCGAGGATGAACACCTTGACCATCTACATCAATTTTTTCTCGTTTAATGATAACGGTCTCAAGTTAAATCCCGATAAATTTGTTTTAGGCAAAACATCTGTAAAATTTCTGGGTTGTCTCTTAACAGCCGAGGGTATTAAACCACTTCACGATGAAGTCGAGGCCATTGCAAATTTTCCTAAGCTAGATATTGTTTTACAACTCAGGCCATGTTAAATTTTTATAGACGTTTTTTCCCCTTGCAGCCGAAGCGCAAGCACCTCTTAACAAGTTTCTCACTAATTGTAAAAAAATGATAAGCGACCCGTTTCTAGGAACGAGGAAGCAGAGATTGTATTTCTGCAATCCAAATCCTCATTGGCTAATGTTGCAACGCGGGGTTAGTTTATCCTACCCTTGACCTACAATCCTGTTTACTTGTTGAAGCTTCCAGTACTGAAATTGCGGCTGCAATAAATTGCTTGACAACAAATGATCCTAAACCTATCGAATTTTTTCCCTCGTAAACTGGGTGCAACAGAAACAAAATACAGCATGTATGACAAGGAAATTCTTGCTATATACTTAGCAATAAAACACTTTCAGCACCAGCTAAAAGACATAACTTCAAAATATTTACAAAACATCGCCCTTTAACTTTAGCGTTTATTAAAATCTCGGACTCGTGTTCTCCCCGTCAACTCAAGCATCTCGATTTCATATCGAGTTAAGCACAGATATCAGACATGTTTCAGGATCTGATAACTCTGTGGCAGACGCTCTTTTAAGAATTATTGCTCGTAATCTCTCAATCACTGATTTTCAACATTTAGCCAATAGTCAAATCAATGATGAAGAACTTAAAACCCATCGTATTATTGGCAGAAGTTAGGTTAAATCTTGAATATTTATCTGAATTAAAGAAAGTTTAGGAGCTGCTGGGTGTAATAATAATTTCTAGATCAGTTCTGCAATACCTTGATAAAAGATATTCATTTTATCAATATTATCTTCAGTGTTTCTCATTTTCTTGCAAATCCAGGGTTTATTCAGAAAAGCTTCTTTGGTTCCTTTAGTTTTCTTCCTTCCTCTTTTAGTTAGAACGAATGTACTAATCATTTTCTACACTTGCATGCATTTATACGATTCAAGAAATTTAAAATCTAACAAATATTATTCATGTATTAGTTGAGTCACATGCGGCTCGAGAGTCACCATTTAGTCTCCGTTGATATGTATTACATCCTTCCCCCCAAAATAAAAAAAAAATTGGGAATGGGTGGGAATAAAATGACACACAACCGTATAGCTGAAATTACAACATATATATGATGACTGTGGTCATAAAACTCACATTATATATCCAATATTAAATGATAAAAAAATTCTTCCAAAATAAGATGAAACCAAAATCACATATATCATTAACTAAGATAACATAACCTTGTAGAAAAAGGTATCTATTCTTTTGGTAATCAGCTTCACCCAGTCATTCAAAATTTGGGTGTGGCAATGGTAGATCTTCAGATTGAAGATGTTTTAGGAAATAATAATCATGTTTTAGTCGTCCCAGACTCTACTCAACCAGTTTATTTATTGGTTGGACGTCCGGTTTTAGACATATCATCTGTTGCTTACACAAGGGTTGGTGAAGAATTACACATTGGATTTGAGAAGAATTACCCATTTTTAAAGTACCATGAAGCGACGCCATGTATTGAATCGAAAGCAGTTGGAATCACTCCAAGGGAACTCATCAAAATTAAAGAAAATAAGAAGAAAAAAAAAATTGAAGAATAATCTAAAATACAAGATGAAAATAAAATGTTCTCTCAATTTAGAAGAGAATAAGGAGAGAAGCAAAAATAATGTCACGAAAAACGATTTCAATCTCAGCATGAAAAGTTGGAATCTGAATTGAGAAAAAAAGATCAGAAGATTACTGAATTCGAGAAGAAAATAAAAAGTTATCTCAAGTTATAAGGCAACAAAATCCCATTATTGAAGAAAAGGAAGGAAGGAGAATAGTTGATGAAAAAAGATGTTAGTTTCAGCATGAAGAGCTTAAATGTAAATTGAAAAAGGAAGATAAGAAGTTAGTTTGAATTCACTTACGGGAACCAGAAGCTAATAACAAAGAAAAAGAAAAATCAATATCAGTAGTAGAGTTAGACTTTATTACAAGAAAAATGTAAATTCTACTGTGTTTAATCAGTTAGAAAAATTACGGAATGAAACTTGTACCTTAAATGAAGAAAAAGAAGAAATGTAGGTTTAAAAAGAAGAACAAAAGCAAAAAGACAAAACTGTTGGAGATTCAACGAGAAGGAATATCAAGAAAAGAAAAGGATAATACAGGAGAAAATATTTCCATTGGAGAAAGAGAGGAATTGGTATTGAAAAGGCAAATTAAGTCAAGAGAAGGTGTTTCTAATTTACCAAATCAACTACACAAACTAAGAAAGGAAATATGTGTTTTAATTTAAGGAAAGTAGAAAGCAGAGGGAGAGATTTTCAAAATAAACCCCTTATCAAATATAATGCAGTTGGAAAGTTTTTCGACAAAAATTAGATAGACAGAACGAGCCAATAGAAGATTTCTTCCCCGGAAAAAAAACATAAATTTTAAGGCGAAAGGCAAGATTCTATCGCCAGAAAAGAAGTGTCATCATACGCCTCTGAGATATCAGATCCTTTTCCAAAAGAAACTAAAAATTTTACCAAAGCAAGACGATTGATTTCACCAGAAGGAAAAACAGTTTGGTGGGCAGAAAGGGAAATTGCCGCAAGTTCCTCAGTCCGGAGAAAAGGTAATGATGAGACGAACCTCTCTTGACTAAGGGTTTTAACTGGATTTCATGCAAAGTCCATTCACTTCATTAACTAGAGATCAAAATACCTGTAAGCAGCCATTGAAAAGGAAGTCAAGACTTACGATCAGCGGTGACAAAGGAGCTATTCTTACCCAGGAATGGACAAGCAACGACGCGGTTTTATTATGGAGTTACAAAAAAGGAAACACATGTCCAGTTCATGACCACTGCTGTGAAAGGCTTGTTACCAGCACCCCAAGTTAACTACAGAAAAGTGAAGAAACTTTTCGTGTGTTTTTGGAAAGACTATTTACGACTCTTCAGTGAAAGTATAAAGAAAAGGGTGAATTAAAACCTTGTCATTTGACTGGAGGAGAGCAGCAACAAATGGGTGAGGTGATTCTGGTTTTATTTTATTTTTGTGATAATTAACCAGAGACTGTGATAAAAAAAAATGAACTATAAGCTAGGATTATTTTTTAAAAATTATTTTTGAGTGATTGATTGTTTATGACGCAAAAGCCAAATCTTATTAATCTGCGCAAAACAATTGTTGATAATAGCACAAGTTATAAAAAATTTTCAATATGAAATAGACAAATTTTTACTAAAAACTGATGCAAAAACGTTTGTTGAAAATAATTGATACTGAAAAATAGTTTGAAAAAAAAAAAAAAAAAAAAAGATTGATATAGATTAGTTTGATCATTGGCACATAAAAAGGTTCCAATATGATTTAGAAATCAAATTTTGTATAAAAATGCAAATAAATTGTGGTGGTCGTTTTCCCCCACCAAATCAGATAATTGTGGTATTGATAATTTAAAAAAAGTATGACGATAATGATGAAAAATCGGACATATAATTAGTGTAGTTTTTTATTATTATTATTATTAACGTCGCACTAGAAGCAACACGAGGCCTATTGCAGAATACCTAAGGGGACCGAGCTCGCCCAAAGGGTTTAAACCTGCAAACCGGTCCCCCCGGAAAACAATCACCCCTACACTCAGCATTTATTGACAAAATAACATAAGATTAACATAATTTTGAAATAAAGGTTAAATAAAATGTACAAGATATTTGCACAACAAAAAATATACATGACAGAAACACAAGAAATAATAATAATAAAAAAAAATAACAGTTGAAAATTTCTTGCAGAAATAAATTGCACAACAGGTTAAATAGCACAATACAAAAACGTCCACAAACTACACTAATTATAATGTTAAGCAAAAACAAAATGTTAAGCAAAGAAATGAACATATGTTTATTCCTAAAGTGTTAGGCAAAGGAATGAGCATATATACAAGACATAATTAATTATAGTTACACAGTAAGGGATGATAAAAATATTGAGAAGTATAATAAAAGTTAGAAACAATTAACAAATTTGTTGGATAATTTTACGAGCCGTAAGTATATAGGGTTTACACTTAGAATGCAAGTAGGGATTTTCACACTCAGACATCAGCCAAATAAGTTTCGCTTCAACAACAGGGCATTTTAAATGAAAATCTCTGGTAAAAGGGGAAGAGAAAACGTAGTGATCAGTTTAGCGTAGGCTATAGATAATCTTCGCCAAAGACTTTTGCATTGAACTCCCGTTTATATAGAACCGCGAAATATGAAAAAATAATAATGAATTAAGGAAAGGAGTTAAATGGCTGATTTAAAATAAATATTTCTGAACCAAACACATAAAGACCATGAAAGCTTACCTTGTTTGTCGAACACGTGCACATCGGGGAAAACGTTTTAAATCCATTTCAATTTGAAGGTGTAATTCTTAACCAGGGTCACCACTGCAGCTGGTTTAAAAGGAGGTACAAACTAAACCACCTGATATTCCTTTATTAACACACCATTGAACTACGTACAACGAGCTCCGAGCGAGCATCAAGTTAGAGCGCAAGTCGGAAAGAAAGAGAATGAGTCAGTTCTCAGAAGAGAAGGAGCGTGCGCACCAGGGTTGCTGCCTTTGGCGAGGAACGCATCCCAGCGCCTGTAGAATCTATTTGATGGTCTCCACAATCGGTGAATGATCTGCCTGTTGGCAAACCGCTGCAAATGCATGTGATACGGTCCGGCATACATATTTCGAGAACCACCCCCCCGTTCCGCACATAGTGCACTACACGTTTGGAGTAGGAAAGCTCTTAGTCTATCGGCCTCAGGTCGCATATGATGTGTACCTTGGTGCTCCAGGAACTGGAATACATCCAGACTGATTCGTCAAGGTTTGAGATGAAATTGAACCACACCACTATAGAATAGACCGGTGGGTTTAAAAACCCATTCTCCTTTCCATCTTTATGCGGCCTTGAGACAAGCAGGTGAATGATCCATTCCTGGCGAGGTTTGGACAATGAGACAGTCGGCGCTATGCGTGCGTGTCGTATGATGTGACGGTCTTCACGACTAGTGGTCTGTCGAGGGCATCCTGAGCCTGGTCGCCATGTAACAAACCCTCTCTCTTGTCCCCCCCACATCCTCATAGTAAAGACAGAACGCCATAGGTGGGGAGCTATTCGCCGAGTTGACCACATTGACGGAACAATCTTTCATGGCAATCAGTGGAAAAATTGAAATAAAGTGGACGTACAAGATGCATACAACTATAATAAAAGGAAATCCTATGCTAACACATACCACGCCGTATTGTTTATGTAGCAATCATGTAATTTTGACGTGGCGCCAGTTGTGTGTGAATTTAGTAGATTTACACCAGAAACCAAACAAAGTTATTTCCAAGTCAACCTGTTTTTAAAGGCCAGAAAAATGAAGGTGATGATTTTTTGACATACGAAGAGCGTCATGTTCACGAACTTCTTATGAAAAGAGAAACTGAAAAGTGGACAATGCTGCAGTAAATTATCCCATTCCTAACATGGATATTTTTCAATCGTGTCCCATAATAACTTTTTTAATTATTTGGATTCATCATGCCATAAATCAATAATTTCATCCTTTTCTCTCAATCTAGTTGAGTAAATATCTATAATTTAAGTTACAATCGCAAGTGTATTAAAGAGGAGGGTCAACCAGTTTTTCATTGGGTTTATTTATTATGCAGCATAAAAAAATATTAGGAATTGCTTGCTCAAAGCTTTCTAGTACGTGGACCTTCCTAAATCTCTGGAACTAATAATCATATTTCTAAGAAATGTAGAACATATGGTACATTGGTATGGTATTGTAATTAGAACATACCTAATTCTGCAATACATAATCAGATCCCAAATTAGAACAATTATTTCATGAGAAATTTATCAATTAACTTAGGCTGTCCAACCCAAGACTGGGTCGTTTTGGAAGAGCATTTCATTCCGGCTGGCCATTTTAAGCGTGTGTGATTAATTCGATTTATCACTTTTTAATGTTGGCCCTTTAAAGGCCAATTCAAATCTACTACTTTCACTTCTCGAGTCGCAGGAAGCAGCTAATCCTCCCAAGTCCTGTTAGAAAAATTAAGAGGTTTTAGAAATAAATTTAGGGAAAAAATATTTTATTGAGCTGAATGTATTTTCACAAAATGTAATTTGAAAAACTGTCCTGCTGGTGCTAAATTATTAGTGATCAAAAGATACCGAGTAGTCAAGTCAGTCTAGAAACATATGCTACTGGGTTAAATATTTTAGGTTTGTTGCAGACTGGCTGCTATTTCTCATGATTCGCATTTCCTTCCTGCACTCTTCAGTTGGTTTGCTAGTTAGGTTTATATCACCGGTTCTCAACAAGGGTGGAACCACCCCTAGGAAAAGCAATAGGAAGATGCTAAGTGGTGGTAAATTTGTTTTGGACAGTAGTATCAGCCCGTTTTGCATTCAAATTTAATTACAAAAAAATTATTAAATTGATTATCCAAATTACACCATTTGTATCAGAAAGAAAACAAATACATGCAATGATTTCTTCAACTGCTGTCAAATTCATAATTAATCATGCGTTTCCATTGTAATAAAGTATTATTTAATGATGCACCAAAAAGGTCTCATTTCAGAGTTCATCCTGACAATCAAAGATTCATCTTTTTCACGAACATGAGGGAGTAGTTACTAAAGAGACACCATCAATCATGATGAATTAGCAACTTCTTCACAAAAATACAATGATGGTTTGATAGCTTCTAATAATATATTAAAATTAATAGCTAAATCAGAGAAAGCTCATAACATCGGCAAAGAGTTAATAGTTGCAGCTGTCAAGGAAGTTCTAGAAATAATTTTACACCAACCTGTCCCTGTCCAATGTGATAAAAATTGCCTCATTGCAATGATACAGTGAGACGATGTTTCTTTATGCCAACTTTTGATAATACCCACCAAATATTTTCTATTCAATGATAAATCAACTTTGTTGAGTAATGAGGCTTTACCATTAACTAATATCCAGTTTGTGAAGGAAGGTGAATTTTCACAAAAGGGACAAACTTTTTCACTCTTAAGGGAGCCAACAGATATAAAAAGGTTGAGAATCACCAGTATAGTCAACCCAAACACTTTTTAAAATGATTTCAACTTTGTAATTGTTTTTAAAAAAGAAAAATTGTGGCAGTAGTTTAATCAATGAACCGAGAAAATCCCATAGTAATGATACAAACACAACTTGTAGTGGAATATTCTTTAGTACTTTTATGAACAACAACAGTTTAAATTTTTTAGTTGATCCAGTTCTGTGGGCAGCAGATTGACAACGAGCAGACCACAATGCCTGCAGGTTGGATAGGCTTGAATTAACCTATTATTCAGATCCCACTGAATAACGAAGAGTGATACAAGTTTTAACCAGTTGTGATGACAACTATTTAAGTGATTTAGCTTTCCTTCCCTTCCTTTTTTAAAACCTATATCTACTCATAGCTGTACAATTCATAACTACATAAAGCATGTATACAAACTACCTGACAGAATTATTATTTTTTTGGTTCTTATTAAATATATGTGTGAAAAAGTAACTTTCAGTTCACAAATATAAATTTTATAATCAAATTTGATCAGAATATTTATCTCACACTCATCTCAATGAAGTTTTTGGTATAATATAATAATTTCGAAAAATTTGACCAACATGCAAATAAGAACACCATAATTCATTAACAATGTTTTAATTTCTGAACTGTACAATTTTGAGGTGACACACAAATTATTTTCAATTGGATGATAATTACAATTAATGATAAACACTTTCTTTATACAGAGGAATTTCTAAATGATTGACACCTGCGCCACATTCTGCATTCGATTCTGGTTAGGTTGAAGAGCAGCAGAGACTACTTGTGATTGAGGCTGAACTTGAATCTGAACCTGCTGCTGCTGACCTTGTGCAGCACGAACTGCTAGAGTGACAGCTTGAGGAGTTAATCCTGACTGTGAAGCGGCCACTTGCTGGAGAATGGCTGCTGTTTGTTGCTGACCCACAACCACAGCTGGTGTTCCTTTAAGAACACCACTGGTTGTTAAGGTGGTTGAGGGTAGAGTTGTTGTTTGTGCTTTCACAGAGCCTGCAATAACAGGTTCTCCTCGAAGACCAACTGTAGAGTGTTGCTGTGGTATATTTGGAAGGCTCGGGGTTGCAGTCACAACCTGAATGTTTAGAAGAGTAAAGACATTATAACAGTTAATAAGAGTTTCATGCCAATGCAAACAGAAAATGCACTATTTTTTTTAAAACAAAAAGTAACATACTGTAAAGGCAATATGATATTTAGTTCTTTAATTTAAATGTACTTATACCTAACTTACGATTTTTCAATCAATGCATTCTTAATAATCTTTAAGCTCAGTAAACACTGAAGCAGATGTTGCATAAAAATTAATTTTCTTCCTCTCATATACATATATAAAATGGACCTCAGCACAAAGTAATCATATCAAAATGACACTATAAAAATAAATATGCAAGAATTAATACTGACTACTGGTACATTCTGAGGCATCGCCTGCTTCATGGCCTGCTGGATCTGCTGCACAGTCATTGCAGTAGGCAGTCCTTTCACTTGTTGGGTGCTTCCCACTTGCGGATTGTGCTGCACAATCTGTACCGCATTCATGGATCCAGCAGCTATACTTGCCCCTTTACCTTGAACCTAGAACAAAAAATTACAAATTCAGTAACCTCATTATTGAATTTAGTCCATAAGTGACAAGAATCTTGCAGAACAAAATTAAATTTAAATAGCAAGTAGGATGTCAAAAGTTTCAATTACTTTGAACTTCAAGTACTTTTACATGCTTTAATTTCTGATAGGAAAATGAAAATTATAAAAGTAAGCATGGAAGAAAAAAAACACAACAGTCTGCATGGGTTTCCAAAGACTTCAACATTTTGTCAATGAAATGTCCTTTATAATAGTTGCATATGAATAAATAATTTAAAATTAAAATTTATAATGTTTAATATACAATCCTTATAAACATTTAAAAATACAAGGAAACCAATTTTTTTTTTTTTTTAACAATGCAAGCTTATTATTTACTCCCCAAGAATGTTGTGACATAAAGGTAAAAAATTTTGTTCTAAGATATGAAGAGTCTATTGAGCAGTACAAAGTTTCTTTTCGTTATGTAACAACGATGGACAATTTACATAACATAGATTTTAAATGCACAAATTTTAATTGTCAAATGAGGAGTACCTTTTTTATATTGATATTTTAAACAGCAAAAACTTATAAAAATTATGATATATATATATCCTAAATATTTAAATTCTTATTATATTAGATTGAATTCTACATTATATCCCCTTGAAGGATGATTAGGAAGAGAAAAGTTAATTTTACTTTTGGCACTACTCCCTCTCTTCAGTAGCTCATATTTTTATGTGTGGCTGCATGAATAAACAGATAAATACCCATCATATACATATATTGTATGTTACTACAATTACACTTAAAAAAAATCAATACACACACAAAAAAAGCACAGAAATATTAAAGGAAAGCTTTACAAAAAAATGTAAGTAATATGATTGTTTATTATGTCACTTTATGTATTTTCAAAATTATTACGACATATTTTAAAAATTTGATGATCAAAGCAAAAAAAAAAAAAAAAAGCAATGATTCTAAACAAGGAAACTAAAAATGAGTTAAAAAAGGTATATTTTAAAACTGCAAGCGACAACATCCTTTGCATTCATTCAAAATATATAATTTTTTTCACATTTGCATGAACAATTGCAAAATCCACAATCTATTCTGATAAAAGAAAATATTTACCTTTGCAAGCTGTGTTAAATTGGATGTTAATTTGCCCTTACGTGCCTGACTCAATATCTGTTGTTGCAGCTGAAGCTGTCGGATCTGTTGATTTGTTAGGCTGGTAGTTCCTTTGGCTGAAACAGTGCCTGCTTTGCCCTATACACGTACATACACATAAAAATGCATTTTGAAACAAAATAAAAATTCAAATACATAAATTCTTATATATATATATAAATACACAAAACATGTAGCGAATTTATTTTAACTCTTTAAATGGAAGAAATAAGAAAAGTCAGTAATTAAAAAAAAAATTATAAATATTCTATGAAAGTTTGGAGCAATATTTAATGATAATCATGCAGTGTAAGTCACTAAAAAGTACAGTACTCTAATACTCCACTTCATTTTAAGCCTTATACTGAAATGGAATAATTTAGACTATCCATAACAGGTCAATTGAAAAGTCCCAGGCCTGACACATAGATGGCGCTACCAGAATTAAATCCATATGTTTTTTAGTTAGCCCTAACCCTCAAAAGATGCTTGTATAAATTTGACAGCTGTCGATCATTAGTTTGTAAATTATAGCACTTTGATTGAAGCAACTTTTGTTATTGTGAAAAAAATGGATAAAAAGGAATTTCGCGTGTTGATAAAATATTGCTTTTGGAAGGGAAAAAATACAGTTGAAGCAAAAACTTGGCTTGATACCGAGTTTCCGGACACTGCCCCAGGAAAATCAACCATCAAGGATTGGTATGCTAAGTTTAGACGTGGTGAAATGAGCACCGAAGACGGTGAACGCAGTGGACGCCCCAAAGAGGTTGTTACCGACGAAAACATTAAAAAAATCCACAAAATGATTTTTAATGACCGTCAATTGAAATTGAATGAAATAGCAGACACTTAAAGACATCAACTGAACGTGTACATTCTATCATTCACGAATATTTGGGTATGAGAAAGCTCTGTGCAAAGTGGGTGCTGCGCGAGCTCACTTTTTACCAAAAACAAAGACGAGTAGATGATTCGGAGCAGTGTTTGAAGATGATCAAGCGTAATAAACCCAAGTTTTTACGTTGATATGTGACAATGGATGAAACATGGCTCCATCATTTCACTCCGAAGTCCAATCGACAGTCATCCGAGTGGACTGCACACGATGAACCCGCTCCAAAGAGTGGGAAAACGCAACAGTCGGCTGGCAAGGTTATGGTGTCTGTATTTTTGGATGCGCATGGAATAATTTTCATTGACTACCTTGAAAAAGGAAGGACCATCAACAGCGACTATTACATAGCGTTATCGGACCATTTGAAGGACGAAATCGCCGAAAAACGGCCGCATTTGAAGAAAAAGAAAGTGCTGCTTCACCTAGACCAGGGGTCGCCAAAGTGGTCTATATAGACCCCTAGGGGTCGAATGGGGGTCTATTGGGACTCGAAGGAAAAACAGTTCTTAATACGCAAATCACACATATCTAACTGCGTACGTAAAAATTTAAAAATTTTTTATAATTGACTTAATATTATATTCTTTATAGAAAATAAAATAATAAACCAGAAAACAATCTGATTTCTGTAGCTACTTTACTTACTGTTTCTGATTTATTAAATATTTAGACTAATATATAGTTTTATTTTAATTACCTGAAAATTACCTTTGTGGGGGTCTATAGAGATTTCGAAAAATTATATAGGGGCGATGAACAAAAAAGTTTGGCGACCCCTGACCTAGACAATGCACCGTTTCACGAGTCAATTAAAACGATGGCAAAAATCCATGAATTGGGCTTCGAATTGCTTCCTCCCCCACCGTATTCTCCAGATCTGGCCCCCAGTGACTATTTCCTGTTCTCAGATCTCAAAAGAATGCTCGCTGGGAAGAAATTTTCGTCAAATGAAGAGGTGATCGTCGAAACTGAGGTCTATTTTGAAGCAAATCGTACTACAAAAATGGTATCGAAAAGTTGGAGGGTCGCTATAATCAGTGTATTGCCCTTGAAGGGAATTATGTTGAATAAAAAAAACTAATTTTGCCAAAAAAAATGTGTTTTACTATGGTAGGCCGGGGATTTTTCAATTGAACTGTTACAAAACAGTGCAATTTTTTGTACATTTAGTTATTTCCTGTGTTTGATACTTAATTCATGTGTAGAATATCAAACTTTATATACTTTATATCTTTTACTGTTTCAATGCATTTTTATTACAGATTTTCCAATAATCTGGCAGTTTCAGTAATCCTGAGAGGCTCTGGTCCGATATTTGTCAGATTACCAAGACAATATCGTAAAAAGTTTGTAAAATAATGAAATTGGCCACTGCATGGTCCCTGGCAGTGGGAGGTCTAAATTTAGCAATGCACCAAATGCATCTAAGGTCAAATGCAGTGAGGATAATGCATAGTGCAAAAAATGTTTCCGAGGTTTAGTCATGGAAGAAAATGTCAAAAACTGAATATTTGATGAAGCAGTGCAATGCATTTAAATTTTGCCTTCACCAGGTCAAAACTGCTTCAGAGATTCTTGCTTTTGTTAAGGAGGCTTTACAGAGACGAAAAACTTCAACGAGTGATTTGGATGAAAATGTGGCCAAAGTAAAAAATATCCATGAATCTGACCATGTGCAAGATAACAAAATTATCTCTGAAACTTTGAACATGCAGAAGTTTTGTGTGATGTTGGTGCTAAAAACGTGGAGTGATGAACAAAAACAAAGATGAGTTGATGTTTTCAATGAGATGATGGAGTTAGAAAGTGAACCAGATTTTATAGATAATGTAACAGGCAAGAATCATGGGTTTTTCAGTTCAACCCCAAAGCCAATTTGGAGTGGCCCATTTAAAACTTTCAGGGCATTAAGAAAGTGAGAAAGTCAAAAAATCCAAGGTCCATTTACAGTCTTTTTTGACAAGTGTGGAGTGGTCCACAAAGAATTTATATCTCAGGGACAAACAATTGATGGTATTTTCTACAAAGAAGTCTCTGCACTGAGCTGACAATTGTAAATGACAGATTGCCAATCTCTGACAGCTCCATTACAACAGCACTCCAGCTCAACTTTGCTGCAGCCACCTCTCAGCCCCAATGTGAGGCTGGTAATTTTTTTCCTTTTCTGAAAGCTCAAGAGAAGCATAGAAAGGACACTGTATCAAAGATGTTTCCATCATCCAACTGGCTATCACTGAAACAGATTATGGACAGTTCACTACCAGGAAGCCTTTGGAACATGGGTAGTGATGTATTGGCATCCAAGGAGACTTTTGAAGACTTTTAAAACAATATATAGTGATCAGATCAATACATTCTTTTTACCAGATCATCTCTCGCTACTTTACGGTCAAATCCTGTATATGCCGAACAACTTCTGTCTGAAACATCAATTTTTTTTAAACATGCAAATCATCTATTTGGAATGCAGTTTTCTTTTCCAAAAAGTATTACTTCTATGTTAGGACAAGAAATAAAATACTTCATCAAAGTATAACTGCTGTAAAATAATTTATTATTAAATTACTTACTCCAACTCATTTGAAAAACAAAATAGACAGTTTTCAAATTCTGGTTAAGTAAAATGATTATTAAATAAAACTTGATCATTTTTTGGATAGAGCAAGCAGGATTTATGCAACTTTTTCACAGTTAGGGGAGAGAGGGGAAGTTAAGTAAAAATGAGGGATTTATATATATATATAAAAAGAGTAGACAGTTTGCAGATGTTAAAGTAAAAGATTATTGACACAATATTGGCTCATTTTTTAGATGGGATAAAGCAAGGTTTATGCAAGTTAGAGGAAAAGAAGTACCTGAGGAACGCTAACGTTAATATTAACAACACTTGCCATAGCAACAGAGGAAACAGGAATGGCTAGGGATGAAGTGCCACTTAAGGGAGCTGAAACAGTCTTGACTAAAGTAGCTGTGCCTCCAGTTATGGATACCTGTTGTGGTTGAACTTGGAGCTGAGCTTGGCCAAGGATTTGAGCTGTGGTCAACTACAATTAAATATAATACAACACAATTACACAGTACTCTTGGCATGATGTTATATATACAATAGGGATAAATACTTTGCCTATTTCAAAAATGCTAGCTTAAGTATCTCATTTCAAGATGTATGGCATTTTCTATTAGTTAAAATACTTTTGTGAAAAATACTTTAATATTTAATTCACACTATAAACAGGGGAAGAATTTTTTAAGCCTCCCATCAAAAAGTGTACAGGGTATCAGTAAGTGTCTGTATGTCAGCTTGGTTTCAGATTTTATTGGGTTTCAATTAAATACATTCTTTGACATAGTTTTTGTGATATAATCCTTTTGTTTAAATGAAACAAAAATCTACTTTGAAGAATAAAATATATTATATACTCACTTTTGGTTTAATATTTATTTCAGGCCTTTTAAAAATTGAGACAGGAAGAGAAATCTATTTAACATAGTTGGACAAATTACTTTATCTGTGTCTTATGTGTTTGGTTAACTCACATTTCTGCCTACATATTATAAGTGCCAAAGGAATTAAGTTTTTATAACATACCCATGAATCTCTAAAAATTTCACTAAATAAATATCTATGTTAAAATTCAAAGAATGTATGAAAACAATGAACATATTTATTGTTTCATTTTTTCTTATTTCAAACAAAACTTTTCAGTTTTTAAAATTAACGATTATTTCATGACGTCAAAAATTTTACAAATGAATAATTTTTAAGTTTCTGTATTATATCACTTGGGAAATTTTCTTAGGGATTTTTTAAAAATAACAATGTAAAAAAAAACCTTTTTAAATACATCCGTTTTTTCCTGATTTCAAAGCCAGCTGTTCAGGTAAGCTTACATCATACAATTACAAGTTTGTATTAAGATACCGAAATATATCTAAAATTTAAATGGCTGAACTTCAATTTCCTTTCAAAGAGAAGATAAATGAGGGGTTTCAGTTAAATTCATATTTTTTAAACTTGAATCTTTGAATAATTAGTAATTAAAAAAAAAAGCATCTGTACACCTTTATACTTGTTTATAAACATATGTGTACATCTATTTAGAAACTTTTGATTAATACTTATTTGAAGATTCAAGTTTAAAAATATATCTATTTGTGTAAAATCCCTCATTTACCTTCTGTTAGAAGGTAACTGAAGTACAGGTAATTAAAATCTGAATTCATTTAAAAAAAATTATGTATTGTACATATGCAGCTCAAAATTATTTACTATAAATGCATACATTTCTCTGAATATTTAAAATCTAAAATTTCAATTTTAATATAATCCACCGATAGCATATATTCTGCAAGTTTCACACAATTCGGTTGAAAACTCCGCATTTTATGAAGAAAATATATGCTCAAAAATTGTGAATACAATAAAATTTTTACATGGAGGCAAAGTTGAGATGCTAAAACATCTGTATGCAAAAAATTATGAGCATATTTTAAACATTTTTTAAATGTTTATTTTAAAATTCAGTTCGAAAGTTGGTCATTATATTATACTTAATATTAAATAAACTGTCCACATAATAAAATAATATATTGATGCCTTTAGAGATTATTAAAAATAAGTATGAAGGACATTGCAGATAATGTTAAGAATTTTATAATTTAAAATTCAGACTACTTTAACAAGAAATAGAGCACATTTTACTATATGATACGCATTGATCATATTATCTAAATTTGGAAAAGTACCCTATATTTATGAAAACATTCTTCCAAAAAAAGAAACCAAAACTCATGCTCTGTTTTGAAAGTAGTAGTTATCGATGACTATTTTCCCATTAACGACTTATGTAAATATGTATTTATAGGATGAAAAACATAAAGAAATAGAGAATGAATGAAAATTAAATGTGGATAGATGGAAAAAAATATTTTTGCATTTTGAAGAATATATCCCCTATTAAAGTTTAAAATTGATTGAATGTTCACTAAATTGCCCTGACACAACTGCTGATGTAGAGAGGGTATATTTGCTTAGTGCAAGTTGATCTAAAGAGAATGTGTGTGCTATGGAAGAATATTTATATAATTTAAAATATTAAAATTGTTCTTTGTTATTTAAATTAAAAATATAATTGAATGGAGAAAGCCTTTCTTATTTCACAATTATAATAATCATATAATGAAATTCCATTCACACTCTTTTCGTCCAAAAAAAAGTTAGTCCACTTATAATATTGCTAATCACAGGCTGTGGTAAATACTAAATATGACATTTCTGGAAGCACCAGAGACAGATTGTGCAAGTTAAACAAAGTATTAAACATTATTTTTTAAAAAAATGAAAATGTGCTTGTGTTGTCCTATTCAACAATGAATACAGGGTGCTATTTCCTGGCTCAATTTGGTATAATAAAATAAAGTTTTAAAATGTCAGAAAAAAAAAAGTTTTTGTTTGTTTGTTTGAAGTAAACAAATAGTTTTCAACTTTTAACACTTCATTTTTTTTCAAGTAATATTTTCTACTCTTTATTTGCTTAGTGGATGGGGTGAATAACTTCCCAGTGGGCAGGCATCAGGCATAATCTGAACATATATATATATAAATGTTACAGCCCTCCATAAAAGATTCGCTGGAGGTCATACAACTGCTGTGAACGAGCAATCACACAGTTTCTACTAACAAAGACTCTGAACTCAGTAAAAAAATGTTCTCTCCATCATGTTGTTATAAACCATTAGCATCTTTACAAGGGGGAAGGAATAGATAAAACTAATTCTCCTGAAGAAATCTTTTCATGACCAGCAGTTGTGCTTAAGTAGATTGCTTCACACAAACAAAAACTGCTTGGAGGGTTATTTAATTTACTAAATCCACAGGTCACTAAACCCTAAAAAAAGAATTCTTCATCCTTGATATTGTTTTGTGTGTATACAGATTTATCATCTTGACATTAAATTTCATTTCATTAAATTCTCAATAGTTTCTGCATTATGAAGTTTTTAATAATGGATACCCTAAAGATAATTTTATGTCTTAAACATTTGAATGCATAAAATTTTACACTTAACATTTTTCAAAAACTGTCGATTTTTTTTTAATTGAAAAGGATAATGCCATTAAAAATATGAATTAATTAATATAGCAATGAAAGAAAGTGAACTGCAACATACCCTAAATTTTAGATACCTGGGTTCATCATACTATATAATTCCTACACTAAAAACTTCATGCAATTCCCTTTAGTTCAGAAAATATTCAACATCAAACCTAGAGCAGGAAAATGGCCAATATGAAGGGACTGTATACTAGTTAGTAACATTTAATTATTAATCCACTTATAAACTGACAGTTGAATAAGGGAAAAAGTGTAAAGAATTACTTATGCAAAAAAATTCAATACAAGCCTCTCACAGCCTTTGCTCCAGTGTTCTGTTTGTACTTCTAATTCTGGCCAATTTTCTAAGTGCGAATGATGTTTTCTTGTGTTTACATAGAAGTTTTAATCCCCCCCCTTTCCTCCTTTTTCTGAAATTACTAATAATTTTTTTTCTGTTGGTGATGGAACAAAAATACTTTCTTTAGCTCTATTTTTATTGTTCTATATAATTTATCACACAAAGTCTTTGTTTTATACTACCTATTTCTAATTTTAGATAAAAATTTAACTATTTATAAAATTAATTGGACCAACATGCACATTGATAAATGAATGTACATTTGTGTTTTTCTACATGCCTTGAGATGATTAGAGTATTTAAAAGAGTTTTTTTTATTTTTTTTATACAAGCTATTTTCAGTTTAGGATTATCCTGCATAATCAATCACATGTTCACTGGCATTCTGTACATATTTTATTAGCACATGGAAGTATTTGAAATTGTATTGACAGAGTAGTAAGATTCATATTTTAATTTTACTTTCTAAACATAAAACATACATCAATATGAAGTCAATTTTCTAGGTAGAAAAAATAACTTATAGTTTAAAAAATATGGTATTTACTTATTGTACACGCCACTAGATGGCGCTTTCATGAGTTGAAAGAGCTTTATGTTTTTTATTTGTATCAGACAGAGAGAGAAAGCTGTAATGAAGAGTAGGACGGAATGCCGTCCGACAATAAATAGTATTTGTGAGAAAAAGTGATTCTCTATATGCATTCAAGTGTCTACATGCATCTACATTTATGGTATAACTGAAAAACAAAACCACCAGAAAAAATTTCCAAGGAAATGTATCATTTACAGTATACAATAGTGTAATGAAAAAGAGGATAGTTTTCCATTAATATGATTGTAATATTTATGTACAAAATGTGTAATATTTCCTTCCTTTCTTAAAATAATAAAGCTTATATTTACTTGTGTTGCTTGCTTTTGCAATTGCTGTCGTTTCATAAGCTGAGTCATTTCTGCTTCGGTCATTGGTCGGCTTGGCTTCATATTCACCTTTTGGGCCACTCGTTGCTGGGCAGCTGTAAGGGTACTGGGTGTTCCAATGGCTACTTTAGCAGATGGTTGAGAGACCTGTTGTTGAACAGTCTGCAAACGTTTCAGTTGCTGTTGTTTTGCCACTTGTTCATTCTGTTTAAAATAATTAACATATAAAATACTTTCACTGTGCCCATGAGATGAAAGGTTAGAAGATTTTAAAAAATACTTAAGAGAACATTCAATATAAATAAAAATTGAAGTTAACACAAGACAGGGTCATTTTCCATGTACCTAGGAAAATAAGCGGTCATTTTGTCCGCTCTAGTTTAACAAATAAAAACTGCCCCCCCCCGAGATATTTTGCCGAAATAAGTTCCACAAAATTTTTAACCACTAAATATTTTATTAATATTGCATTGAGTACGTACTTTGCTCATGCTTTATTGAATAATATTCTTTTCCTATTCAGGGTATTACAATGTATACAATCAATTATTCACAAATTACAATAATAAATACAAAATAAAGCATACAACACAATGAAATATTAATATTTGAATTACACAAAATATTTTAAATGTATATTGCATTTAATGATTGATATTATAAAACATGATTTATGTACAAATATTTTGGAATGACTTACATTATTTCTTCATGTAGTCTCTACAAACACTTAGATTTATCACTTTATCTGTGTACAGGACCCTCAAACATACCTTTAACAATGAGAAGAAATGCTTGTTTTAAAGCAGTATAAATCAATTTGGCATTTTTTTTGCTTTCTGACAGATGTATCACTTTTGCCTGGGGTGAAATCTGGATGCGGAAATTCCTTAGAGGAAACAATTTTTCTGCACCTCACCGGCTAAGTTCCAATTATAATCATAGTACTTGTTGTTTATACCGGGCATTTCTCACAAATGACCCAGGCATTGACAGCAGCTAAGTCAAGAATATGGAAAAAACTTGTACTGGCCATTGTCAGGAAGCGGAATTAGTAGTGTACTTTCTTGCCATCTCATCGAGCACATCTTCATCATATTTAGTCAAATTGTAAAATGTAACAATCTACATCATTTTCTTTCCTTAATAAGCAGTTAAGTAGATATCATTGTGCTACAGAATTTTCTTGAATAAAAGCTCTCCCTTTTTAGGCTTGAATGATTCAGGTATTTCTTTCTTTCAGGCACTCAGCCTCAATGTACTAATAGGTTAAAACTTTATTTCTTAATGTTTTAACTAATTTTAAAGATGTGAAGTAATTGTCAGTTGTAATATTTTTTCCAGTATCCTAGAAGGGCTCTACCAAGCAGCATACTATGAGTTCTTTTGACAGTTTCAGAACAAGACAGACTTTCATTTTCTCCTAAATATGGAAAGCTATTCAACAAATATTTAGACTGAACCTCAGCTACTAGCCAAAATTTAATACCTAGCTTTTGTGGCATTTATTGTATAAATGGGCAATGTGTTAATATTTGGAAACAGTCGCTCATCCATCACTATGTTTTCAATTGCTTTATAACACGGAAGACAATATTTAATGAATGTGTTCCAAACTTCCGATAATAGGGCATGCTTTATCTGTTTGAAGTTTCTCGGATCTAGTTGACTTTATATCAAAACATAAATACCTCATGATTTCTTTGCATCCATCACGAGGCATTGTTTTGTGAAAAAAAGTTGACCTCAAGTCTAGGACCACAGATTGTTAACCCTTTAAGTGGTCAATTATTTTACCAGAAATGCTTCCAAAAAAGGCCTATTTTTTATTGCATATAATTAAGTACCATACTATGATATTCAAAATATCATAAGAATATCATAGAAGATGAAAAATCAATGAATGTTTCATAAAATTGTAGAACATCAGAAGTGTCATCAAATTGTATGTGCACAGAGGGAATACCAGAAAATTTAAACCGAGGACACGGAACAGGTGGATTTTTCACATCAACCTCGGTAAAAATCCTTGCAGAACTCAAATCTTCATCAGAGCTGAGCTCACTGCACGTGTCATCTGAGGAATAATCCAAATAATTAGAAGAAATGTCTGTATCTGTATCAGAATGTAGTTCATCATCTAACAAGAAAGTATTTTCGTCGTCTATTCCATCCATAATTTCCGTAAGATTCACAAGCACGGCATACAGTTGAACAAAAATTTCAAAGAAAAGTTCCCGCTACATAGAAAAACCCGGATGAAAAGCATTTCATTTACATGGACAAGCCACGCCATCTGTTGAAAAATAATAATACTAAATAGTCTCTTTCAATAATGAAAAATGCGGGCAAATCAGAAAAGGAAAGGAGAAAATATCGATGCCCGTAAGCCGTATGGGCAAACCAGATGAGGCCAATTTCGGTTAGCACGTACACTGTACGGGCAAACTGCTTAAAGGGTTAATGGAAGTTCCTTTCGAAATGACAGCTCTATGGGCATTAAGTACAGAAATAAAAGCGTTCAGTTCTTCATAAGATATACTCCAGTGAGGACTCTGTAAAAATCACTTAGCTTCTATTTCTGTGTTCTTTTGTATGAAAAGCAATGCTGGTTCTACACTTTTATATACAAATCTGCTTCACTTTTGCCACCTTATTAAGAGTCTTTGATTTCTCCTTTGTGAAGTACCTGTTTGTTGAGAATAAGTGTTTATATAAACAAAATTTCATTTTCAGATTTGGAGTAGTTGTCATTTTGTGTAGATTGTGTAAAAAGTGAGCATTCATCGGCTGAATCCAATTCACTTCCATCTACAGGAATGAATCTTTATCAGATAAATCCGACTTTTTTTGTTCGCACCAGAATCAGTTTCAGATATATTTTTGTAACAAAGTTGAAAAGTTTCTTTTTCTGATGGATTTCTTTTACCAACCGTTCTTCGTAACAATACAAGAGAAAAAGTATGTACAGACATATCAAAAACATCAAAAGAAACTAATATAGATAACATTCAAATCATAGAGAGAATTTCTCCTGATCAGCAGGTGTTCTTCAATTCTCCTCACCTTGTCATCAAATCATATTCAAATAACAGTGAAATGAATTAAACGTGAACAGCAGGAGTTTCACCCCCGCCTTCTTTATGTCTATTTTTATCACATTTCTGCAAAGCGAAGGACACATAGTTCGCATACAACAAAATATACAATAGAAAATGCAACATAAAATGATGTTTGTTCAGCAGTCAAAATGACCGCAGTGAGCCTTTCTAAGCATAAACACTTATAAAATCGATATTAATGAGTCAAAAAGGAAATAATTTTTTTTCCCACATCATCTTTACGAAAAACTGGGAATAGCCAATGACAAAAAGAAATAAAAGAAAAAACGTGGTTAAAATGATTATTTATAATTCGTTTTGATCAAAATGATCATTCCAACCTTTCTAGTGTTAATAGAATCATATGAACCCTTTCTTTAGAATAGTATGAAATAAATTATCTTCATGAATTGAGGATTTTACAGATTAACAACACAATATTCATTATTGTTCTATAGTTATAAAATATGGCAAATAAATATTTCATTTTCAAGAAATAACATTCAAACATGTCATAAAGCAATATTTAACTTTTAAAATACAAAGAACAAAATAAAATCTCTTCTCAAATCAAAAAGAAAAATATTGAAATTTGCCCAATATTAAATAGTAAAAATTTTTTAAACACTTTACTGTACAATTAAAGAAAGTTTATTTTCAGGAAAAATCCTTCTCAAATTAGTTCCTTTAACTTTGAGTTTCACTTAGTTGTGGGATAATATTAAAAAAGTTACAGAGCAACTTAATATTTTGAATATAAAAAGCTTATATCAACAATCTATTGTATTTTTAAGCCCATCAAGACAAACACAATAATATTTTTAAATACTTTTTCTATTTTGAGTAAAAAAAAAAAAACACCACATACTCCCAAAAATGGGCTATATTAAACACTGATTAATTTAAATTTAAAATTTCCAAGCAGCCCAGAGTTATTAAATCGGTCGTTATGAAACCGAATGTCCATATATAAGAGAAATGGAAAAACAGTTTCAGTGGTAAGAAATTCATCATTTGATACAATAATACATACCCTGTGACGAATCAAGGCGTTTTGTCTAATTGCTTGTATCTGACTGATGTGAGTAATATTTCTTTGTGGATTAACAACTTGTGCATTCATCTGATTTGCAGCAGCTGAAACAAGAATATTATAGCACAAAATGGCAAAATCATATATATGAATTAAAATACAGAATTCTCTATAAAAGCTTTAACTTTAAGAAAAAAACTCTTAAATAGTTGAAAACTCACAAGTATAAAATTTAGAAGTATTATAGTAAAAAAAAAAAAAAAAAAAAAAAAAAAAAAAAAAAAAAAAAAAAAAAAAAAAAAAAAAAAAAAAACATGTAATTTCCAACAGAAGAATTACCATATTTAAAGCTAGTAATATATTCAAATAAGGTACCTAAAGAGATATATTATCAGTGCTAATATGTTTGGTGGTTTTGGAGTGAAACAACAAATGCCTGACCTGCTTTGAAAAGAAAGATACAACATTGCTCCTGGTAGAATTTGTTGAAAACCCTTTATTGAAGTTAAAAATATATATATATATTGTTTGCATGGCTAAGCAGGACAATCATTATTAACTTTTTGGGGGATGGCTAAGGAATTAAAGATACATAATGTAGTGTTGGTTCAGTCTAGATTTTTAATGCTCTTCTAAATGTAATGAATTTACACAAATAATTTGTAATTCATAAATGGATTACAATGTTTCCCTATAGTAGAAAGTAGCACAACCATTGATGGTTGTATTACCTTCAGTAGTGGCTGTAATACCTGCATTCAATCCTTTTGATTGTACGTTTATGACTTTTAACATAAAGACTTTTATAACCCAATCAGCTTCCTTTTTCCAAAGGAAGCTGACAAGACGGAAATTTTTTGCCTGTGTATATTATCCTGTGGTATTTGTGTTACACACTATATTTACTGGAAAAATTTAATAAATTTGATAGTGTACAGATGGGAGTAAAGGTAACGTAAAATTTTTGCAGAAGGAAAAATATCGCCGATCCAGTTGTTTGTTACTGGAAAATGGTTCATTTATTGCAGACTGTAATGCTTTATTTTGTGCGATCCCACTATTTAAAGTGTATCACACACAGACAGAAATTTTGATAAATATATAAAATTAAATGTTTTACAAAGATTAAAATTGTGTATTTATTAGTATTATTAAAATATCTCAATTATTTATTTAGGTATTTTAATTTAATATTTTACAAACAAATATTTATATTTAACATTTACTGAATTGCTTAAAAGTGCGAGCACAATTGTTGTAAATATTACATAAATATACCGCAAATAATTGTTTAATAATTCAATATGTTACAAACTAATATTTAGCATTTATTGAAATGTTTAAAAGCACGAGTTGTAACTGGTGTACATATTGCATTAATATACCGCAAATAATTGCAAAGGGTGACATTCTCCGAAGCCACTAGGGAGGAAAAGGCTGCCACTTTCACCGTTCGTTTGATCATAGTACTGCGTGTTGTAGGAAAGTGAAAACTGCTGATACGCCTAGTCATCAAAGGAGTTATCATATCGCGAACAGATCTTAACTGGTTATGTTTTTAGATTACATATAGCCCATATGACGTCATCCCACACATCTGGCAATTGAGGCTTCAGAATTTGCATTCGACATCATATTCTTTTACATCATACGAAGTTAATTTTTTGATTGAATACCGATTCTTAACTGTCAAGTTGACTGTATTGAATTCAGATATATATTATAGTATAGTAGGTATGAGCAAGCGTTTAAGGTCTAGGAATGACACTAAAACTTATTGTGAGGCATATGGAATCAATTATGAAACGGAAATTTTTTAATTTTAGCGGTAAGAATTCATTTACCAGTATTGTGAAACAAGAAATAGAATCCAGCATTTTGAATAATTGACAATTAAAATATAAAGACGTAATAATTCCAGATTCATTCGACGAAGCATTATATTTCCCAAAAACATCGAATTGGAAGCGTGCGATGGAGGAAGAAATGAAAATAATCCAAGATCGGGAAGTTTTGACTTTGGTTGAAAATCTACTGAATATGAAGATATTGGGAAGCAGATGGGTATTTTCTTTAAAAAACCTATTCACAGGGAGAGACAGTATGCTTTAAAGCCTGTCTTGTAGCAAAAGGCATTCAATAAGATCAGGTTTTTAAGTCCCATTGTAAATTTTTCTATAACACAATTATTCTTTTCTATTTTAGTAGGTGGAATGAACTGACATGACGTACAGCTGAATATCCGATGTGCTTATCTATATGCTTCGTTATCAGACATAATCTATATGAGTCAGCCAAGGGGTTTCGTCAACTTCGAAGAACCAAATTATGTTTGTTTGTTGAAGAAAGCTCTCTATGGACTGCATCAAAATGGACGAGAATGGTTTAGTGAGCTTCAAAAAAGTATTAAAACTTTTGAATTTATGAAAGCTGGAGAGGACGAACTATGTATATTGTTTTGACAGGAAAATTATCTTATTACTGTACATTGAAGACATTATTTTATAAGGAAAGGATCAGATTTACCTAATAATAGATGTTTTAAAACAGAAATTTGATATAAAGTATTAAGAAAAAATGTTAGATTATTTGGAGTAAATTTTGAGCAAGAAATAGGTAAATTTTACATTAATCAAACTGATTACATCGAAAAAGTTTTTGATCATATAGACCTCCAATTGTTTCACTGCCCACAAACTAATAAAGAAATTAGAGAAATGGAAAAGTTACCATACAGAAATTTAATTGACTGTTTATTGTTTATGCAACATGTCCAGATATTAGTTAGCAGCAGAATATGCAAGAAGATAATAGAATAGCAAGCAGAACATGTCCAGATATTAGTTATGTGATAAATATCCTTTCACAATTTTAAAATAACTCGGGAAAAGGTAATTTGGAGGCATTATTAAAAGTATTAAATTATGTCTATTACACAAGAGAGAAGAAATTGAATCTGTCCGGTAATATTAATATATAAATAGATTGTTTTAGTGATGCAGAATATGCATCTAATAGAGATGACCATGTTTCAGTTAGGGGATTTATAACTTTTAGTGATCAGGCTGTTATTTCTTCAATGGACAATCGACTATGGTGGCGGAATATGTTGCTTTCTCGGATGCTGCTAAAGAGTTACTTTGGATTTCAAGGATAGTTGAGGAATGTAAAGAATTGGGAATTTTTTCAAAAGAGAGTTTTGAATTCAATTTATTTTGCGATAATAAAACACCAATAATCTTTTTTCTTCTTCAAATTCTGCTATTGAAAACTCTCGAACAAAACACATTCATATTAAATAAAACTTTTTAATTTAATGTCAGAAGTTTTTTTAAATTTGAAGTATATAGCTAGCAAACAGAATTTAGTTGATCTATTTATGAAATCCCCAACTAAAGCTACTTTATCAGAGCTTAAGCAGAAAATATTCTTTAGAGAAAAAAATTAATTCTAATAGTTAAAAAATTTGAAGTATTAACTAGTCCATTCATAATAGTTAGTCTATATTGTGAACTGATAATCTGATATAATTGTTAAAAACATGAACTTGGAGTGAGTGAGTGAGTGAATGTAAAGTTTATTGGCGCAAGAGCCAGATATGGCTATGCTGCGCCAAACAAGATTAAACTGTGGTCTAGACGTGAAGTTGAAAAAAAGGTAAAAATGATTGACAAGAAAGAGGGTCGAAAATAGAGAAGGATCGCTAGGGTATCTCGGGAGTGCGTCACCCGTGTTTACCAAAGACAGTAAACCCCATGGGAAAACATGAACTTGGAACTTTTTATGTCAAACCATACAATTGAATATAAACAATAATTCAATACTATATTTAAAGATATAAGGAATATCAAATTATTTTTGTGTGTATGTAATATGAATCTTTGTATAATTTTATAGACATATACAAACATGAGTAGTTGTTTTGATTTTTGTGACATCACCCAGATATGAAGGAGGCGAGCCAATTGTTATATTGTGGAGCAGATCTCAACTGTTACAGTTTTTAGATTATGTGTCACCCATATGACGTCATCCCACACATATGACAATTGAGGCATCAGGAATTTGTATTCGACATTACATTCTTTTACATCATACGAAGATATTTTTCTGATTGGATACCGATTCTTAACTGTCAAGTTGACTGTGATACTGATTAGAGTCCAGTAAATATATAAATAAACCTGTTTTTAAACATCAGTGTCTGTCTCACTCTGCTTGTGGCATTAACTATTATCAAGGGTCAACTGAGGCCGGACCCTTAAAATCAAAGGGTTAAACTAATTTCAAATCTGAGGGTGAAAAATAGGGAGGAAATAGTCCTTTGATATATTCTATCTTGAAAGTGCAACAATTTAACATCTATTAGAAAAATATCTTTAAATTAAGAACAGAAAACAATATTGAACAGGAATACCATACCAGAGGAAACAGTAGTAGCCGGAGAAAGATTTGTCCCTACAATTCGCTGTGATCCTGCTAACTGTACCGGTGTCAGATTTGAAACAGAAACAACAACTGGAGCTGTTGATATTCCACCAGCAACAGTTGTCACAGCTCGCACTTGTCCAGCAGCTGCTGCAGCCACAACCATTTCTTGCACAGTCATCGTTGTAGTTGTACCCACAGCACTGACAGCAGCACGCTGATTACGAATGTTGACATTGTTCAGGGCAGCAGCAATGGCAGCATTCTAAAGGGATGAAAATAAACCGTTAAAATCATAATAAGTAAAAAAAAAAAAGATTTAACAAGAGTACAAATAAACAATATGGTAAACCAGTGGTGTACTCGGTAATTAATTTTGAGGAGTGCATATTCGTCATCGCCATAAAAGAAGCAATTTCTTTGGTTTAGAAGAGGGGTTGATGAGTGAATATCGATGCTACTCAAACTCAAATTTTTTGACAACAACACAATACATACAATTTTTGTTTGGAATGCCAATTATAATTACAATATAGTAAGTTAAGTTTTTACAATAGATTATAGTTTATTTAACTTTTCTTTTTTCTGCACAGTTTTTAATAATTCTTTTTTTTTTTCCTAACGGTTTAAAGTATGCATGCTTCGTGATGGGTTCTCCTCATTCTCAAACTTGAGAGAATTGATTATTGCTCCTTTTTGTTACAAGATAGCCTACAATAGAACACTATCTCTTAAATCACAACTGTTTGATAAGGTTGGAGAGGAAAATGATGAACCATCTAACCAATTATTATTATACACCAAGATACGATAGTTGTTAAGGGGTGCATGTTTACAAAACTTGTTGAATTGTTTAAACAGTTACAGAATTTTTTATTGAAATTAATCTAGCCTTAAGTAACAATTTGCAAAAAAAATCCAACATTTCTCACTTTGTTGTATTTGCAAATTTCAAAGATATTCAAACATGTCAACAAGAAAAAGACATTAATTCAAGCATGAAAAATTACATTAATTCAAGCATAAACAATTATTTTAAGCTTTCAAGTTAAATTAAACTTATTTAAATCTTCATTGTTATGTTAAGATTTTCAATGTTTTTGAAATTTACGACAATTCGATATAGCCGACATAGAATGGAAAATACATACAAATCATCTCCAAAAATTAAGCAATAACTTTAAATTACATTTAGAGATATTAAAAATATAGGTATCCCACAATGAACTACCATGCCACTTTCTGCTCATGTTGAAAATAACGACAGTCATTTGCAACTTAAAGTCAATGAATCATTAGCTGACCTTGAAGCAAAGATGCTTTTTAATAATTTAACTGTGAGTTTACTTTGCACGAATATAAATTTTACGTAAAAATATCCAAAGCTAATAATACAGCATTTCTCTCATTAACTGTATTCACAAGCTCATATATCTGGCTTGAGCCATGCAAATTCAATTTTAACAAAGAGAAATAATTGGAACATGGAGCTCCAAGGAGATGTAAAACTGAAATCAACAAATTTTGAACCAAATATTTATTATCTAGCCAAGTCATTAAACACATCCTTTTCATTGATTTTGGTAAAAATTTGATTTTGTAAAAACCAAAAAAAGGGGAGAAAACCCCCTCTTTACTTTAATGAATTAATTTAAGAAACAGGTAAGTTTTTCTTCTTTTTACAAAGGGAGTCAATAACAGAATTTTAAAATTTTTGGGGGTTGATGATCAAAAAATGTTTGGAGGCCCCTGGTATAGAATTACCACTTGGTAACAATTACAAAATACTCTATGCCAATTTTATTCCTCCTATTTAAAACTGTTCAAGGATTGATATAAGTTTTAACAAGTTACAAAAATAAAGATCATTTAAGAAAAATAATAAATATACCATAAGAACAAAAATTTATATCAACTATAATCGGTGGAATTCAACAAGATTAATTATCTGATAAAAAATCATTTAATGATTGAAAAAACAAGCTACATTTTAAAAAATGGTTAAACTGGTGCGAGTATAACGAAATGAAAAATTCTATACCTATCACTTTTTACAAACTTATATTTATTTTCTGTATTTCTTTTTGTAAAATATTTTAAGATTTTTGAAAAGAAATAAGTAGATTGAAACATTATTTCAAACCGCAAATTATATTTAAATTTCCTCTGTGGTTTTTTATTACTAAACAAAGATCATGGAAACATACATGACTGTTGGCATTTATAGTCCAAGAGAATAATTTTTTTCTTCACCAGATAGCTTATGATGGATGTTATTTCAAATATTTTTCAAGTCACAGTGTTTTTTTTTAAAAATAAAAAATTTTGGGAAATTTAAGAAGAGTAGTGAATTTATGAGCTCTGCACAGATTTGTATTTCTGTTTCCAAAAGTTGTGATTTGCTATTTCTCTTCTTTAATGTACACTTTTCTGCTTTAAACTGATGTTTGCTGAGTTAAAATAACTTAAAAGTGGCTGTTGTTTTCTCTTACTTTTCGTCATATATAAAAAAAAAAAAATTAAGAAAATGATTCAAACAAATTTAAAATTTTATGATTAGAAACTTAAGTTGAGGGAAAAAAAAAAAAAAAAAAAGATATATATATTTAAAAGACATATTTTAGGTGCTAAGAGATCACTGTTTGAAAGAAAAGAGAGCCACCTGCAATTTCCCCCCTGGAAACTATTTGGGAGAGGGGGTACATCTTCTATGTTTGTAAATGTTAAATATGATTCCTTCAATATGGAAGGGAATTATTAAATAAATGAATATTAAGAAATATATTTCAGAATGCTTTTCTACAATGTAAATGACAATTCAGCTTTTCCAAAGAGGTTTCATTTTTACTCAAGTCTATTACCATGTGTGCAACATATATACTACAATGATTTATCTATCAGAAATTATGATACTTATTTTTAATTAGGAATTTTGCATAATTTTACTGTCTGAAAAATTTATTCTTTCAGTTTGCTAAGTTTATGAATTTTAAATCTTTATTACTTTTAGGAATATTTCAAATTTGAATGATTCCGAAGCGTGGACTAGACAAGATTAAATAATTCACAAGAATTTAAAAACCAGCAAGAAAAATTATGAATAATACAAATGCACACATACATCTTTGATAACACATCCACATATTTCCTGCCACTCTTATTGAGTTTATTTATGACTAGGATAAATAACAAAACTGTATTGATGGTTAATACAGAAATTTAATATATACTATAAATACTTAAGGAATTAGAGCCACATAAACAAAGCTGAAAACAGTACTTTTTTAAAAAAAAAAGTTTTTAATACCTGTGCAGCATCCTGTGTAGAAATGGAGGTGACTCCAGCTTGCCCAAGTACTTTTGTAAGGTTTGCTAGAGTACCAGAGGAATTTATTATACCACCGGTAAGAGATTTTGCTAGAGAAACAGATGTTACAGTTCCTGATTGCAAGTTAGCCTTGTTTAGTTGTACTTGCTAATAAAATAAATATATATATCTCATCAATTTTTATTAAAAAAAAATCATTAGCATGTAAATATCATTTTATTAGTACAAACATTTTCAAGAAAAATTCAATTATTTATAATAATTAATAGATTTTAAAAGCGAACAATTTTTTTTTTGTATGATACAAAAAGGATGGAAGATTTAGAGCCCTTTCTGAATACAAACCTGGTTATTTAAATTTGAACTTAGACAAAAATTTGTTTAAATCCAAAAACACAAGTTAACTATTTAGAATCAGAGGGTCGATTTAAAAACTAGTTTATTTTTCATATGAATCACTTTTCATATGAATTTTTCAATGAAACAAAAGCTATAAATTTGTATCCAATTACAAAAACTGAACTTAATACATATATTTTTTTACATACCTGAAGTTGTTTTGCCTGTGCAAGACTTGCAATGACAGCTTGAGCTTGTTGAGCATTGAGACTGGTTGTTCCTGAAACAGCCACAGTTGCTTGTTGAGGAACTTGCCTCTGCGGGGTGATTTGCTGGTCAGACACTTGAGATGCTGCTTGAGGTCCAGTTTGAAGTACTGCTGGGGTCTGCAATACATAATTTTTTTTAAAACAGTTATAACAAGAAATCTTATTATTAAGAGAATGATAATTTCAACCAAACAATTAATAGAAATGAGTTGCTTGAGTACTCTTAAAAAAAATACACGAATTAAAATGAAAGACAGCATAGTAATATATGTAACAAATATTTAATTATTCAATCCCTGTCCTCCGTGGAATATTTTTACATAGAAGTAAAATGTAATGTTTGGAAACTATTTCATAAAATTTACTAAGATGAATAAAAAGTTGAATGTCGAAATTAAGGCATGATATACTCTTGTAAGAGATACATTTTAAAAAGGAGGAGGCCTGAACATGAAAATATAGAACAGGAGCAATAGAAAAGTTTGATTACTAACAAGAACAACTGTGCTAGTTCCAGTTTGGTTTTTCTGTTTCTCTCTAGCAATTCGTTCAGCTCTATTTGCAGCTATTTGAGTTGGTGCAAGGGGAACATCATAGTTAATGCCATTCTCAACCAAAACAGATGCTATCTTGACATTCTTTGACGTTTGCAAGAAAACTTGTCTTTCGCTAGCTTTACGTTTTGCAGCATTCTCCATCAGCAGCTTGTAACGTTCGTTGATTATCTTTGAGAAGGCCCCATTGTTGTCTTGTACAAAGAGTTGACTAGTTTTCATTGGTTTGTTGTTTTTAGTCTGAAAAATTTAAATACATTGTCAAAACTTCATAAAATTACTTCAAAGGAAAAACTCTTAGTGAATTAGTTTTAAAAATATAGATATAATATTTATAATAAAAAACATTCAAAATATATTATCTGAAAAAAAAATTAAATAAAAAGAATATTTCTAACAGCATGCGAACATATTTAATACGATATTGAACTACATGCACAGATAATTATTCTGTTCCAACTGTCACAAAATGGAACATACATATTTATAAGTTTATCACCCTTTTATGCAGAAATAACATAAATGCACATATACAAAGCTCAGCCCAATTAAATTGAACTCTGCTACTTTTCAAATAATATAAAATAAAACTTTAAATAAAGGAGCATTTCATGAGTATGTAGATATATAATAAAAACAAAAGATAGTGTTCGAGAGAAAAAGATAGGAATGAAACAAAGACAGAAAAACTTAAGTCACACACAAAATTTAGTATGCAGAAACTATGCATGATGATGCTGTACATCTCAAAACAAGTCTTTTGAAACACACTTTTGATTTTTTTTTTTTTAAATTCAATGTTTAAGTGATCTTTATGTATTTATTGAATACTTAGCAGCTTAGCTCTCAACAAAACATCGCAAATTACAATTCTTGCAATTGGTTTCTTTTAGGAAAAAAAGACCCAAGTTTGTTTTGGGTGTGTAAAGTAATCAGCTTTTTAATATATTCCCTATTAAAAGTAACAATATTAGAATTTTTATTTTCAAATTGATCTATCCAGAAACCTAAAATACTGTATATGGAGTATTTGGACCCCTCTCTCTCCTTTTTTAAAATAAATAAAGGGGGACATCAATTAATTGAGCAAATTTCAGCCTTTTCACTCTTTTACCTTGAACTAAGAAAAAATATTACAGCTATGCAATACATAGCACTGGTGCATATTACTTCTATCTTTTCTGCCAACAAATTATTCTTTAAGTTTTAGATTATCTGTAATTCCTAAAGAAAATCAGTTTGCCGATAAAATTTTTAAAAGTTAATATTATCAATAACTATGGCAGTGCAATATTGACTGCTTAGATGGTTCATATTTTATGCAACACTGATTGAGATATTGAAATAATACTCATTACAGTATTTCATGTTGATTTCTTTTTTTTTTTAAAAAAAAAATTATGCTTCCAAGATAGGTTCATGAGTTTCATTTTAAAAATTGACCCAATATACTGACTGGGTGTTTCAGCTAATATATCTTTTAGGGCATATATACATAGCATTACTCTAATAGAGTTGCACAATACAAAGACTTTTGTAATTTCAATATCCAATTGTTTAACATACGATCAGATATATTTAAATTTTTTAAATGATTGCTACAATAGATGAAATAAACCAGTACCAACTTTAATACCTTATAAATTCCTTTGGTTTTCTTCTGCTTTTTGGGATTGGTGTCATAGAGAATTTTGCCTTCTTCTCTTGGAACAATGAATTGTTCATATCGTATTCTACATGCCTTTGCAGATCGCCAATTCCTACTGACAGCATATACAGCTTCACTTGCCATGTCCCAGTTAGGTGTGTGTGCTGGCATAAGTACAGTCAGATTTAATGGAATGCTTTGCAAATCTTGTATCACCTATAATTTTTAAAAAATCAAATAGTAGACAATGACACCACCTTTATTTGTAATATACGAGTTTTACATGTAAACAAAGGCACACATGAAAGAAATAGTATTATTTAAAAAACTGTGAAAAAATAGTGCTTCTGTTTGCTTTATTTAAAGCAAATATTTCAGTATCACAAATTTTACATTGATGATTTTCTACATTTACACAAATAATAAAATAAAACAAACAATGTATTTCTTGATTTATTTAAAATTATATTTTACATTATTTTGACAAATTTAATAAGAATTTAAGATGGGGAACAAAGTTTGAACTAAAACTTCAAAAGACATTTATCTGACTTCCTTCTAAACACTATTTTAAAAAATTGAGTAAATTTAACTTTAATGATTAAGAATACAACTATAAACATGTTACTAAAAACGTTTTTTTCACAAAGATTTGAATATACAGCAATATTTTTTACCTGAAGAATCGCCCAATCTTCTTGTACCAACCACTCTGGTTTATCAAAGTAAATATCCACTGTTGGCTTGTTAACCACCAAGGGAGGCTGTTTGAGTCCTGGAAAGGCAGTGATGGGTTTAGGCATGTTGCTTGCCCCTACCATCAGTCCTTTTACTTTTTGTAGCTTCACTTCTCGTCTCATCTTGAGAATTGCAGCAGATGGTCTATCAAACAGGGACCGAGGGATGTTCACCATGTCATCCTTTCGCACTTTCTGCTTGCGAGTTGAGGTTACTGTTCAATCACATAATACCATTAATAAATAAAAAAAAAACCTTTATCTACTTCAAAGAACTGTAATCAAATACATACACACATATAAACAGATGAATAAACTTATAACTAAAAAATGTATCCAGAAAACAATTGGATATTTTATATGCCAAGTTATATTAGAAGAAGGTATACAAAAGGAGAACTTTAGATTTAGAAAAAGAATATGAATAAAACCATGTGGCACAGGAATGAAAAAACTGATTTTCCCATTATATTTGATTTAAATATTTTTATTTAATGTTAAATTAAGAAATCAATAAATTATACTGAATGTCTTTGAAGATACAACAAATATTTTATACACTTTAAAAAGATACATATATTGGTTAACACTAAAATATTAAAATAGAAACTCTTTCCTACTAATTAACTTTTAAATTTATTCATATACAAAAAATACTTAAGTTAACAAGTTTACAAATGTATCAAAAAAAGATACAAGGTACCTGAAATAATAGGATCTAGTTTAAGCCTTTTCGCCTCTTTTTTGATGAATACAGGAGGCAATTGTGCCTCATGCATTATAGAGGTTTCATACCAGAAAGCAACACTGTAGTCAATGTAAATATCATTTTCATTTGTAGGTGGAGTTGGAGGAGCCCAGATCTAAAAAATATTTTATTAGCACCCTAAACAAGACATGAATATGGAATTTACCAGCAAAAGTTTAAATATTCAAAATATAAATTTATTTATTAAAAAACATGTCAATTCAAACTTTAATATTTTTTCAAATAATATAGTTAATAATTAAAAATGCTTACTGGCATCTCTTCTTCTCCATTCAAAGAAAAGCATATCTAAGGGGAAAAAAATTAAGGCATTTGAAACTACAGTTTATATGAACCAAATAACTATTTTAATAATTGATGAATAGTTTGCTTTACATTTTCATTACACTAATACATTTGAAGAGAAAGTAAAGATGTGAAGAAACAGAAAAGTTTTTTTTTTTTTTTTAAAAAAAAGGCTATGTACACAATCAAGTGAAGTTGAAACATTTCTAGATACCTAAAAAGCTAATTACATATTGTACTATTTTAATACTTTATTACACTAAAGAATTTGCTTCACAGAAGATAATTAACTAATTTTTAAAAAAAAACAAAAATCAAGAGCATTTGAATATCTTAGAGAAACATGAAATTAATGAAAAATATTTATCATGTGAATTTCAAAAAATTATATATGTAACAGCTAAAAATACCATCATTAAAAAAAAAAAAAAATTATATTTAATTGATATGCGATCTTTTTCTTTAATTTCTAACCAGCCAATTCGATGATTAATAATCAAATTTAACAATTATCAGAATGTGCATAATGTAATTTAAGGAATACAAAGAGATCTAAAAAAAAAAAAAAAAAAGCTTGATGATAAAAGTTAGGTGAAAATTATAGATTTTACAGATAAGTATTAGTCTTGGAAAAAAATAATCCTAAGTTACTTATAACACAGATCTAAAAACAGTTTAATTTCATAATTATTTCAATTGTAACAGAAAATCAATTTATTCATATATAAAGAAAATTTTAATTTGAAGAGAAAAAGTATTTAAGATAATTGATAGTAACATTTCGATTTGGTTATCATGCACCCCTCCCCCCAGTTTTCAAAGGTTTATAATTCAAATATTTCATTTTAATTGAAATTAGCATCAACTTTTACAACAAAACCAAGGCAAAAAATTTCAGACAAGAATCAAAAGGATTTTGACTTAATTGAGATAGCATTAATGAAGCATTTAAATTGTAATAAGGTTTTTGGATTATGAACTTCATAATTTAATTAATTGTCAGATGGCATGCAGGTGTTGAACAGTCAAATTCCAATACTAGTGAAAGTTTCTCTGATAAAATATCAATATTTGAATTGAAGTTATGAAAAGTAAATATAACCATGTATGTCTTATTAATCTGTCACTGAATTTCCCATTGCCACAATGAGAAATTGAATCTCTCTTATGCATGCAAACATATATATTATTTTTTAATCATATAATGAATTTACAACAGTTCATGGATGTATCTATTAATCTACAAGGAACAAAATGACAAAGCCAAAGGAGGGAAAAGACAGCAAGGATACACTCGTCATTCATAACAAACTATTAAACGTTTTAAATTTTAAAACTAGAAAAGTAAATTATTTAAATATTCAAATTTTCCATCAGAAATTCTATTTTCAATATTATTTTGTGATCAAGTTAAAGGAAAAATATTATTGAACACAGAACACTTACCAGGTTTCGTAAAATAAAAATTTAAAGTTTAAGTATGTAGTAATAGAAAGCTTCAATATTTGTTTTTAAAGCTAGACTTCTCTAAAAAAATCATGATCCCGAGGTTTATAAATCACAGTTTGTCGGCATTGGAATGTGGTGTAAAATATGATATACTAAAAAAATCCAATGTATATTCAAAATTTAGCATTTCCGTTTTAAAAATACTTTCTTTCCAGAATCAACAAAAATCCATATAATACAAAGTTAATGGTGGTTTGCAATTAATTGTGAGAGATTGAATAAAAAATTATGGAATTACTTCGCTGGAAATAGTTTCAATATAAAATAAAGGTACCTAATTCTTTAAAATGAGACACATAGGCAATGGTCCAGAAATAGTTACTATTAAAATATTTATACGATTACTTATGGACATCTATGGCATACGTTGACTAGATATATATATAAAAAAAGCCTTTTTCGAATTATGAAAATTGACTGAAAATAAAATTAACTACAGGAACACATGCTGGCTATTAAACATATCAATAACATTCTTATTATTAACTACTTGATATGTTTTTAGAACATTTTAAAATGCTCTGCCCTATCTTTGTTAGAATCAAAGAATTCTGCTTCTTACAAATATTCGTATTTTTACAACCAAAATAACTTTAAAATTCATACTACATTTCTTTATCAAATCCATAAAATAGAGGTTTATGTTAGGGAGGGAAAAAAAAAAAAACCTTCAAAATCTTATAACTTAAATATAATTCACTAATATATATAAAACCATTATTTATGTGGGTGGGTAGAGCAAGAAAAAGACATATTAACATGATGGACAGTCAGAAAAAAGGCATTAACAAGATTTAATGCTTCATAAGATCACTAAACAAACGAAAGCCCTGCAGAATCAGAAATATATAACAAACTAATGAAACACTTCTAGATATTTTTCTTTTCAAGTTTAAAAAATACAATTAGAATATTAAAACATCGTAAAGCATGTATAATTCCCTCATTTCCTTACAAAGAGCTTATTTCAACTATTTTTGCAAACAATAAAAATATCTGGGATATTACAGATGATGTTCCATAACTTTTAATTAAAATTAAAAGAGTCCAATTGATATTTCACAATTGGATGAAATTTACACATGCGTAATAATGAGATCTGAGAGAAATGTTATAAAATTCTTTAATATCTATTTTTAATAACTGCAAAAAAAAGAAAACTATTTAAATAACTAGAGGTTGTCAAAAATATTTAATCCTTTTATTCTGAGTATGCCAGAAACTGCATACTTATGAATAATAAGATAATTTAATCCTATTGTTTGTATTAATAACTAAATTGTAATTTTAGATTAGTAGATGTAGCAAATTATTTTTCTGTAATTACATTAAAAAGCTCAAAACTAACCCTTAAATAATTCTCCTTAATATGCAGTTTAACCAATAGAAATTTGAAAATAGTTGAATTTAAATTTGGAGTGTCATTGACACATTCTCAATGACCTCTTAATTAAGCAACCTATATCATAATTTTCACAAATTTAATTGCGAAAATATATTTATACTTGTTTATAAATATATTCATTATTATTATTAAAATATCAATTCATTTTATGCATTTGAAAGGGTGGAAATCAGAGCCTTTTCAAATATGGAGCTATAACGAAATGTTCCAACTTTATTGAAATTACTTCAAAAATTTATTAATATCAGTTATTTCAAAAAATATGTTATTTTAAAAGAATAGAAAGAATTTTAAGAATACTCCTAAAAAAAAAAAAAAAAAAAAACCATCAAAATTTTTGGAATACCTATTAATTTCTAAACTCCTATTATCTATCCTACATCTATTTTTTAATTTATTTTGTTTTTTCAATCTTCTACATTAAACTAACTCCTAGATTCAAGCAATTACCTCATAAAACTAATTAAATTTATTTTAATCTAACATGCATCAAGTTCACCAACTCAATTGTAAATATATATATAACATCAATATCGTACAGTATCTTCTATGTGCAATCAATTTGTATAAAACGGATTAAGCAAAACAATTTTATCTTCTTTTATCAAAACCTTCCACTTCATTGGCAGTACACTTATATGTTTCATAAAACAGTAAAAACCATTACGAACAGGAAAAAAAAAAAAAAAAAAAAAACCAAATTTAAAAAAAAAAAAAAAAAAAAAACCCGAGTTTTAAACACATATAGTAATAAATATATATTCTATGATAAGTCAAAATTTTTGAGCTCCATTATATACACAAGTTTTCTCTTCAACTGAAAAACTTTTGGAAACATGTTTAAGTAAAGATTTTAAAACACCACAAAAGGTTTTTGAAATATTCCTGGGTATTTATGCTAAGAATGTTATGACGGTGCTTTTCATTTATAATTTTTATATTACGCAGCCCTTTTGACAAATGTACATGTTTTTAAAGTCAAAACTTTAATTTAAATTCATATGCGTGATATAGAATCACCACACTAATTTGATCTTGCTCTTAAATGCATCCCATTTTTCTTGGTAGAGCCATACTTCAACTTTGGTAGGCATGTTTTGGTGCCAATAAGAAATAAAACCATTTGGATAGAAATTAAAGAAAATATTTAATTTGTTCTTAAACATCAATTTAGATACAAGCAAGAACAAGTTCTACTGGGCCTACCATGAAAACACAACAGCATTTTCGAGCAAGAACAAATTTCTGAGCCCTCTGACGATTGGATCTTGAAAGCTTCATTACTAATATAATTTGATTTAGCAATTCAATTGTTTTTGAAACTAAAAATTCCGAGATTAAATGTGTTAGTACATGGGAATTCTAATTTTATTTTGAATGGGCAACCTACCACTCACTTCTTTAAAAAATTATGCTGAATGATAGAATTACCACTACATATAGATATTCATAAAAAATATGTCCGATGCAACGATTTAGAACACACACATTTCTGTTTACCAGTTCCCAAGCTCTAAATTCGAAATTAATAACAGATCACATCTTATCATTTTTTAAACTTTTATCTTTACTTTCAAGATGACGTCAGAGGGCAAGAGTGCTCAATTGTATTGACACCAAAACGTGACCCAAAATTCATGCCACATGACTCGAAAAAATACACCAAGAAAAATGAGACACACACAATAATTTTAAAGTAGCACTTTAATACATTTATTTTTTTTTTTCCTAGACAGCTTTCAAAAAAAAATTTGTACAATACATTTCATAGTATGGATACCCATTGTCAGATTTTGGGTACTACAAGCACAATTTCATCAAAAGAAGGAAAAGGGAAAAAAAAAAAAAAAAAAAATTCTCTTTTCTTCATTCAAATAAATACAATGAGATGAAAATTAAAGACAGCAAATTTTTTAGTCATCTAAAAAAAAGTAGCACAATAACAACATTTATGTACACTTTTAAAATAAAAACAAACTTGTAAAGGAAAGAATTACTGTATCAAACAGTGAAATTTCTCTTCAAGTTCTTTTAAGAGGGTGAAGACGTCACAGCGGAACAGGACAGTGCGTCCATAAATGTTACACTCCTATGGGTATTTAAAATAACATTATTTACAGTTTTAGGGCTAGGTACAGACAACTCTGATTCACTTTCACTTTTTGACTTTTCTTCTGCCTCAATAGCAGAAGCTCGTCTTGTCCGGATGACCAGATTAGGATTTGAAAATGGTTTTATAATAAGGGGAGTTTGGGTTACTTTTAACACAGGTTTATGGGTATTCCACCTCATGGAGTGTCTAGAAATTTTTGATGCAATATCACCATTTGTAGGGCCATTCAAAAGATTATGCAGTGAATTATCATGTTTAAATTCAATATCATTAGACTCCTCACTATCACCAACACTACAATCCAGTCTCTCTTTTTTGATTATGATGCGTTTGCTCCTGCGCTTAGGAGTAGAGCTTTTAGTGGCCACGGAGTTGTTCTTAGGGGACTTTTTCCCTTTAGTTTTAGATGATGAAGACTTAGTAACCTGATTTGCAGCCTCTCGACTACAGAAGAGGGGAGAATCATCATCTCCCAGTTGCCTGGATCTCCGTTCTTCTTCTTCTTTCAGTGCTTTGAGATGTCCCAATTCCCAATCTTTCTTCTGGGCTTCAATTTCTTCCTGCAATATCAGAAGGAGGAAATGGAGCAATCAAATATTTAACATTTTAAAAAAAATCACCATTTTGTTTTAGAAATAGAAATGCGATCAAGTACAGTTGAAATTTTACTAGTGTTACAATTTTAAACATACAACTTTATAAAACTATTCCAAATTTTCTTACTTTGTATAAAAAAGTCAAAAGGCCTTAATCTAATCTTTTAGAATATTTTGAATGGTTTTTCACCCTATTTTGTCAATTTATAGTATAAATACTTTCTCCTTTATAAGTATTAGCATATTCTTCCTATAGCATGAATGTAAATCAGACTTCAATGAGTATTAAGTATAAAAGATATGGTGACAACATCTCACATTTTTTTTTTTTTATCAAATTCTTCTTAATAACAGAGGGAAAACCTTAAAAAACAAACAAACTGAACCAATATATATATATATATATATATAAAACAATGGATGAAATCTGGTTCAAAATCATCCTGACTTACTTATATTATCTAGTACATATATTTACAAATACATTTAAAAATTTTAAAATTAATACAAACATTCATACTGCAAGCTTTTGTATGTTTTTTATTTTTCTTAGCTATATAAAAATTATTATAACAAATAAGAATGCCAGTACTTACTTCAGCTAACTTGAGTTGTTCAAGTGATACTGGTTCTTGCATTGATTCTAAGAATTGCAGAGCATACCTTTCAATTGGTGTAAGCTGCAAGAAGGAAAAACTCACAGATTCAATATTTTTCTTAAGTACAATTATTAAAATTATACTTATGTTAGTAAATGAGTGAAAATTTGAGTTTATGGAATAAGAGCGTAATCTGACTATGCTGCACCAAACATTTGTTTTAAAGGCTATCAGTTTTTTTCGAAATCAAATTAAAATAAAAAAAATAAATACAATAATTTAACAAATTGTACTCAATATTTATGATAGTGAGTTATTAATACACAAAATGACACCTGAATTATCCTTATAAGTCTATCTCAAAGCATATGAAATCAAACATCCATACAAAACCTAATAAACAAAAATCCACGGTTTCTATTAAAGAATGATTCCAGTTTTTAAATTAATAAATGAGGAAAATTGCCAGTAAGAAATTTCCGATTCATCCTTCTATATAATAAATGTAATAATAATCATCAAACATATGAATTTAGATATAACAAATCCTGTCTATTTAAGTATTTTCTCAAACATACATATGGACCTATCTACATACAAATATATGACAAGTGTAACATAAATACCTAAAATAATTTATAGCAATTGGAATAGCAGTGTGTGTTGAGTCTTAACCCCACAAATACTTGTGACAGGTGACCAAATAGTCATGGTCAGATTGATTGCAGCTAGCATTGTTTATGTTGAGCCATGGGTGCCCAGAAGACTCTAAAAGACCCACTATTATGAGCTGAAAGTTGGCATTGTTTCTGTGAGTAGTAGGTTTAAGTCCTGACGCCATTCAAACATCCACAGTCAATAAATCTGTTAAGGCTTCAAGTCCTATTGGAGTGGTGTATAAGTTTGGAGAGAGATGGAGGTCCACCTCAAGTGTTGTCCCCATCACTCAACTGTGGTTAAAAATTATGAAGCCCTTGTATTACTTCTTCACATTAATATAATGTCAAAATTATAATGAAAAATCCAAAAAGATTTAATGAGTAAAGGGGCTGATAAATCTGCTGAGGCTCGAAGTTCTCACACTAGCATGAAGTGCCAATTTAGCTGCCTATCTCACCCATGCACCAGACCCAAGTAATGGGCTGATATAAGACTGCCACATGCATTCAATTACACTAATACAAAATTTGTATTAAAAATGAATAAGAGTAAGTGATCAATGATAAAGTACACCTAAATATAAATTATTTATATGAAATCCAAAATACATTCATAAATCCTAAATAATAAAAATTTTAAACGTATTAAATCAATTTTAAAAAAATTGAGAGCAGTGAGGGCAACGAACACAGAAGAAAACCAGTCCAAAGCAAACGAAAATATTTCTCATACACACCCCATGGCTCAATAGTTAAGCAAACTTTTATCTTTATAATAACAGAGGAACTTAATTTACTACAAAAAGAAATTAAGAACTCGCTATTTATATATTTGCCAATAAAAAATGACCCAAACACAATCAGATTTGAAATAGCATTAAAAATAAATTACAAATATTTCAGCCTACAGAGTAGAGGAAGGAAATTCAAACAAAGTAGAAAATAAGTATTACCTGATACATAAGTTTGTCCAACTCTTCTTCTACAGCTGACTTTTCTTCATTATCTCTGCTGTCATTATCCAAAGGTATAGATTCATCAAATTCAGCTAGTTCAGCCACAGCTTCAGCACTTGCAGTCTGAGCAGCTTGTAAATCAGATTCTTCTTCTGCCATTCCAAGAGCCTTTGAAAACAAAACCATGGGAAAAATCTATAAAATTGAAGACCTTAAAAAGCATTTACTAATAATCTTACTAGTTGGACTTATATTAAAATACTACTTAAAGACATAAAACAATTAACACTTTTTTCAACAAGCCTTAATTTTTTTTTTTTAGATACATTACCTTATCATCACCAAAATTAAATATAAAAAAGGCAAATTATACTATTCCCTAATATTATTTTTGACTTTTAATACTTTTCACCATGTAAAGCAGATTAATTTCACCATCTAACATAAATTATATTTTCTGGATGAGATGAAGGTTATGTTTAAATATGATTAATAAAACAAAATGTGAGAATCAATCTTTGTTTTCAATCATTCTTTTACTCATTCATTGTTTGTTAAGAGATGTGACAAAACCATCGGAGGGGAGAGAACTTTTAGAACAAAATAACTTAAATTTGAACTTAGATAATTTACAAGCTTACATCATCTTTTTTTTTTTAATTTTAGAATATACATGGACACAAAATTTTTAAAAATTAATCTTTCTACACCATTATACTTCAGAGTTACAAAAAATACCTGCTCCAATTCCTTTTGAGAAAACTGCACTTGATTCTCGGCAACCTTTTCTGACTGCATTTCTTCTATTTTCTTTTCATCAGCTATCATTTGCTCACCAATTCCAAAAAGCTCATGAATTGAATTCTGATGGAAACAAACTGTACAGTCAATATTCAAATAATTTAAAATAAATAAAAGAATAAATAATAGAATACAAGAGTCTCACCTTTTTAAAAAAGGCAGTAGTAAAGTTACCACCTTCAATGGCCAGGTCACCCAATATTCTTTTCTGATTAGCCTTTTTTAATATATTCTCTTCAATAGTTCTTTCACTAATTAACCTAAAAAAAATTCAAAAACAATCAAATGCCAATTCCTGATTTAACTTACCTTTTACTAGTTAAATTATCTTATGTATACAGGTTTCTTAAACATATGAATGTAATTAATGTCAATATTTCCTGCATGACTAAAAAGCAATCTATTATTGCATACCTGGCATGAAAAATTAATTTTAACAAGATTATACAAATATATAATTAATAATCAAGAAAACATAAAACATAATGCTTATTTTACAAAAATAATGCTATCTAAATACTACAAAAAAGTTTTTTTAAAATAAATATATATATACTATAAAGACACTGATTTCATACATTCTAAATCAAGGCAGATCACAACTAAATTAAAAAATTGAAACACAATAAATTTGATTGTAATAGAACTAATGTATTGCATATTTCCATGCATAAGCCAATAATTTTTCTAAGCTTAATTATGGATGTACTGGTTTGTAGATAGTTCTATTTCAATTATATGCAAGCAATAAATCACCAAATTTGCACATTTTATCTCTAGCTAATATATGTTAAGTTTATGAGAAAAGTAATTTTAAATGAAATTAATCTTTTTATGAAAATGAGATGTTTTATTTTTAGAAGTGTTTATATTACTGCACCTGGTTAAAAGAAAGGTATCAAAATGTACATAATAAATAATAACAGAATATCACCAATAATGAGATTAAAAATAATGTAAGAGGAGAAGTATCTAAATCTAGAGCTGTTTTGAGTGCAACATTTAATTAAAAAGAAAGACACATTAATTGCAGGTCAGAGAATCACTCATCAAATTTACCTTCACTCACTGAAATGTCTGGATGCATATAATGCATTAATCAAAGATTTTCAAATATGAATTTATGTTTTTATCATACACAAAATCATCCTACCTTCAATTCATGCAGTTACAATTAAAACACCTTTTAAAATCTTTAGATACCACTTCAGGTGGAATCTCCAACCATGTGTCTTTTCAACAACCCCATTTTTTTTTTTTTATAGTTTTCTTTAAAATTTATTTCATTTCAGTTTACATACAAGATATGAATTTCAAATAGAGGGGAGGGGAAGAATGCACTCATAGAAAATATTTGGAAATAATAAGTACATAATTTTTGTTTTGCAATTTTTAAGATTACACATATGCTTTAATATATATCTCAACAATAATTTTCAACTAAAATAACATATACACATGAGAGCCAACCACCTAATTACCTTTACACAATGTGAAAACACAAAAATTCATCAAAATTCAGGATGCCAAAAAATGAATATAAACATACTGCCCATTAATTTCCCAAATATATTTTTAGAGAAACTATATTCTTTGTAACTTCATATTTTTATTGTGTTAAGAACAGAAAAATTACTATTTTGATGCATAACAAAAATGAATATTCAACACAATGATAATAGTTAAAAATAAGGACTTAAATGAATAATACTAGACTAAGCACAAATCACAATTGTAAAAGGAATTTTTCTTTTAAATCAATTCATCTAAAAGAGAGATAATATCCAAGCCAGTGGTCTGCCATAATTTTTTTTTTTTTTTGTCATTTCAAATCCTCATAGTTGATTCCCTCGCTACTTGTACAATGATGAGAAATAACTTGGAATAGAACTGATTCCAGGAGCAATGACCTGATTCAGCAAATAGATCTTCAGTGCTATTCAATTAGTTCTTTACAGTTATAAATGCATCCTTGGTTTTGGTGCTTTATTCTTGTTCATTGTTTGGCCTTATCACATAATAAGTAATAAATTTTATTTTATCGAGCTTCATGCTCCATTTATTGCTAAATATAATTTCAGCTATGAATTTCCAAATTAAAAAGTATAATAAATTCAAGCTTTCTGTAGTGAAACTATGATTCAAAATACAAAAGCTTTCCGATATTCCATCTTCCACGAAAAATCATAAACCAAGCAATACATACGTAATACATATTTTAATGACAGTGATTTGGTTAGGGACAGAATACTTTAACAAAAGTAAATCCAAAAACAAAATTGAGGGTAAAGTACAATTTCACTCAGTTTGCTGCTGTTCACCACTAAGAACTAAAAATCTTATATTTTGTAATTTAAACTTATTTCCTATTCTTACTATGTCAACAAAGAGCAAACCAAAATGTACCTTAAATCTAATATTGAACAATTCATAAATAAAAATTATTTAAAATTTTTCATCACTAACATTTACTTAATATTAATTTAATTAGAATATGCAAATGTATTAAAAATACTCATATTGAGACACTAAAGATATTTCATTTTCCCTGTCCACTGATAAAATAATCTTTCCATTTAGCAATAATTTAATAAATTAAATAAGTTTTTAAAAAATTTAAGCAACATGATTTTTCTTCAAATGAGTATATATGTAATAAATTTGTAGAGTTCATATTAATTTGAATACATATGACAAATCTAATGAACAAATGAACCAAAAAACTGAATAGAATAGCTAATTCGTAATCACAAGACTTGCAACTATAACTAAAGGACTACTACATTGTCTCCAATACTTTATTGAAGATGATATGTATACATAAAGAATGAAACAAAGAGAGGAAAGTGTTTATCAAAAATGAATATTAAATTATTTTCAATTTCATTAGAGCAGTTCATCTTTAAAGATGCTTAACAAATAAACCCCTTTACAGTTTTGGATAAATATCTTGTATGAATGCTGTCAAGTGTTTGAACAATTAAAATTAAGCATTAATAAATACAAAACAACAATTCTCTTTAACTATAACATATGTATGTGTGAAACAAATTATCTATAAAATAATATCACCTGTATATATGTACATCACGTGTTTGCCCAATCCTGTGACAACGATCTTGGGCTTGAGCATCCATAGTGGGATTCCAATCACTGTCATAAAAGATAACAGTATCAGCTCCAGTCAAGTTAACTCCAATTCCCCCTGAACGGGTGGACAGAATGAAGCAAAATATCCGCTTGTCTGCATTGAAGCGTTCCATGAGAGCCTTCAAAACGAAACTCAAGTTATGGAACAATGTTACATATAAAAATAATTTTATTAAAAAAAAAAAAAAAAAAAAAAAAACTTTTTCCAGGCATAATACATATACTGAAACTTACATCGTGAACAACACAAGACATTTCATTTTTCCACAATCACGAAACAAGAATAACACTTGAGACTCCTCTCTCCAAACTTCTATATCAAAATGACACCTATAATGCTTAGATGTATATAATATGCAGCATAACTCTACACCCTTGTTTCTTAGACAAAGTGGAGGATTCAAATTTATCAATAATAGCAACAATGTTTAAATTTACAATCCACCATCATTTTTAAGAGCTTCTTGCAATAACCCCCCCCCCATAAATTCATTAAAAACAAAATAAAAATATTTATAAAAATTAATTTAATAACAAGTTTAGTTTTTCCAGTTTTTATTAACATAACACTAGAAGCAAAACAAGGGCTATTGGCGACGGACCTCGTAATTTGGAACCACAGACAAGTGACGAGGATGCCACCTGAGCTGGCACCCCCTCTCCTAAAATCCATGCCAACGGGAGAACTTTTCTTTATTATAACGGGAGAACCCGACAGATTTAACGTGCATCAGCCCAGGCTACACGGTAATTTAATAACAAAGAAATGAAGAATAATACTAACCTGCCTTTGTTCCACCTTTGTATTACCATCTAACCGAAGATACGTATGCCCATGATAATTCAAGAACTGTTCTAATATGTCAAGCATCCGTGTCATTTGTGTAAAAATCAGAACCCTATGATGGTTGCTTTTTAATTCCCAGAGGAGATGGGCCAACCTCTGCAATTTTCCTATATAAGAAACCATAATTTAGCTTCATATAATCTAAGCATATATCTCTAAGCCATCATTATAACATTCACACGATACTAATAAATTTCTTTTATTATTATTATTATTATTTTTTTATCAGAAAAGGTATCAAAAATTCTGTTATGTATATATCCATTATAGATGAATACACTTAAAAAAATTGATAGTTAAATTTAGTTCAGCTAGTTATTTGAATGGAAAAAATCTGAAAAGAAATAATTATCATAAAAAAAATTACAATCATAAAAAAAGGAATAAATTGCAATTGAAAACTTTTCATGCAGTTGTTTAATGAAATTTGTTATGATACAAAAATAAAAATTTAATCCAGTTCAGAGAAGTGATTCTTGACTAATTAAAAATGTTATGATTTTTAAAATTCTTAATTTGATTCACTTCCACCTAAAAGTATATGCTCAGTTACATCATACAATGAATACCAGAACAAATAATTTAAAAAAACATTCAAAGAATATTGCAGTATATCAATTTCACAGCAAAGTTATAAGCAATATTTAAAATGGCATTCATTAATGATGCACAACTTTTCTTCATTACAATAATAAAAAAACTCAATTTAAAATACGATGTACAATCATTTTAATCATAAGTATTAATAATTATTAGATATACAAGTAAAATAAATGAGGATACAAACAAAATAATAGTCTTATTTCACATGTAGGATGTTACAAACATTTAAAATACCAATTAAAATTCTTCCCCATTTCCTTTACAACAATTTAAATCTCCAACAAAAACAAAATAAGAGTAAATAATAGTTTGAAATTTCATTTATGCTATCAACAACGAATATTAATTCTTGATAAATCAAAATTATGTCATAATTTTCTTATTCAAAGAAACTGAACTCACCACAATCATACTCAATAAGTCTGAGTTCTGGAAATTGAGTCTTCATGTTACTAACAATCGGATGCAAGAAGGCACAAGCAGGGGCTAGATAATCATTCATTCTCTCCACATTTATTCGCTCTTCATTCAACCGCCAGGGGGCTGGGTGAGATATGTGCAATTCCATGGGAGGAGCCGTCACAGCAGGTATAACAAACACAAACCTTTTTTCAAAGGGGAAAAAAAAAAAAAAAAGCAATCAACAAATTAAGAAGGCTGTATAAGCATGTAATACAAGCTAAATAACAGTTTCAGGAAAATTCAATATTAGAACATGAAAAAAGCCAAATGTATGACAATAAAACTTTCATGTTAAATCTCGTTGAGTAAGAATCCTTTTTTTTTAAAAAAAAAAAAAAAAAAATATTTAATACATTTCACTATAGTTTTGCATTTTCTAAATTGGACCTGAGGTCTTCTAGCTCCAAAATACAATTCATAAATATTTCAATGATATATATACTCTAGAGCCACTTCTACTTCAACATGCAATTTATCATTTGCTAATGGAAAACTGATACTGATAATTGATTTAAAAATATCCCAAGTCATTAAAAAAAAAACCTTTTTCACACAAAATGTGTGAAGTAATTATATATTTATTAACTATTTTCTAAGAGCTGGGTGATTACACCAGTTGAAAAATATTTGTGACAATCCTTACATAAAATTTAAAAATAAATTAGTTTGCCCATTAAATACTGATAAAAAAACTTTCAAAAACCTGATGAAACCAACTCATATTCAACAGATACATTAATTCATATTTAGCTTGGAAGCTACCGACACTTCAAAGAAAAGGAGAACTCAAAATAAATAAAAAAAATTCAAATAGCTGACATTGCAAAAGATTTTTAATTACTAACGAGATTCAAACTGCACCAGTACCTGTTTATGATATCAGTAAGTTCTGTCACACGATCCTTAGGTGTCTTGATAATGCTAGATAAAGTTGCTGTATGGTCCCAGTAAAGAGCAGGATTATCCTTGGCAGGGATGGCATTTAGACAATTCACATACCCTCTGCCCCTCCAGGGTGATCCTATTTTAGAGTGTTTCAAACTGTTTACAATGGTCACTGCCTCTACAAGATCAGTACCATAAATAGGGCAAGCACTGCTACGACGGTTATTGATTTTAGCCAAAGTCTTCAGAGATTCTTTTCTCTGTTGTTCTCTGGCTAGGACTAGATTTTCCTGAAAATATATTTATGTTGATTAGAAAAGCATGAAATGGAAATTACCTGTAGCAAATTAAGATAATGAAACCATTCTATACAGATACACACAAAAAATAGAAGGAAATCATTTCACAAATTAAAGTTAAGATAACGAAACAATTCTATAGAAATACACACAAAAAATAGAAGGAAACCATTTCACAAATTAAAATACAAAGCAGAAGAATCTCTGAAAGAAAAACAAATTATCTACAATTAAATTTATTTGGAAAAAATATTAATACCTTTCCCCATTTAATTTGGAAAAAACCCAAGTAACAAATGTTCCTCCCTATAGAAAGTGTCATGATGAAAATATATTCGTTTAAAAAAAACAATAAAGAGAACAATGCTATGGATCACAGGTAACAGTTGTAAAAAGAGACTGCACTGGTAACCAAAGGTTTGTCCTGATCAAAGGTTTAAAATTACATTCTTATCATTTTTCTGGTTCAAAAACAAAATGGAAACAAGTTAATAAGTGAATATATAAAAATTCCTATAAATCAGAATTTGAATAGGGACTTATCTATGAAATGACTGTGAAACTAGCAATAAAAAGCAAAGGATCTTTATGTATGTACTTTAAAAGCACATGAAGTGCATTATTAGTACTAAAATATGTCATTCCATGAAAAATGACTCAAAGTGGTTTGATAGAATTATTGCTAAAATTAGATGAAAATGTTCCACCAAATACTGAAGTTGGAAATGTATAAGAACTGTTACAACTAAATTTTGGAAAGAACAATACAAGAATTGAAAATGACAAAAAATGTGCAAGGCAACAAGAATTAGAAGGCAGGGATAAAGAAATTTTGAATTGAAAAAATTAAGAAAAATGCTGGTAGTTACTAAATGTTGTAAGGGAACTAAATTATTACTGGAGGTGGAAAAAATTAATTATCAGCACTACAGAGAACACATTACATCTCCTCACCAAGCTTTGATGTTACATTTGTTTACAAATATAAATCAGCAGCTGAAACTCTTAAACTTAATGCCCAAAATATCCACACAAAACAAAATTTGTTCATAATCATTAACACAAAATACATAGTAAGAATTATCATAAAAACAAACTGCATATCACTATTACATTTTAATTACTAAACACTCAATTATTTCAAAATTAATCATGTAAAAATATATAAAATATCTTTAACACAACTCTAATTAACCAATTGTTAAATGATTATTAAGATATGTTTAGGAAACTCATCCCTAAATAAATTTGTTACAATAACCAAAAGTTCTTGAATTAATCATTTAAAAATTCTCCAATAAACTTAAATAATTCTAACAGTAATCACCAAGATACTGTAAATCTTAAATCCAATTTCACAATGAACCTCGGAAAATAAATAAAATTCATAAAAGTCCATGGACAGTTTGATCCATTTAGTCGGGGGGCGGGGTGTTCTCACCCTCGTCTTGTAGTACTTTACAATTATCAGCCAGGGCACAAGTTATCAATTGTACTTAATTCCTCCACAATTGTATATGTTTAGTGTCCATTACACAAGCAGCAAATTATTGCTTACGGTTACACACAAAAAAAGGGGGAGGCTTGAAAATAACCACCTCCCATTTTTTCATTGTCCCTTACGCACAAGTACAGTTGCCCTCAAATTTCTTCCCTTTTCTTTCCTGCAACTAAACCCTTCAATGGTTATGAACAAGCCAAGCTCGTCATTCGAATAGCAAATCATAATAGGCACTAACACCGAGTTCAGCTCATCTGAAGCTTTGCAACCCAAAAGGTTGCAGCTGAATCCCACTTGCCAAGTGAAACTTTCCCCCAATGTGTGCTGATGAGCCGAGTTTGTCTACATATATTATCCTGTATTATTCATGTTGCAAACAATATCTGCTGGCAAAAATTTAGTTAATTTGATAGTGTACAAATGGCAGTACGAGTACCGTGAATCCCCTCACACACATAAGGAAAAATGTTGCAGACCCAGTTGCCGTTAATCTAGTTATTCTTCTTGTGTAATTTGACAGGAGCTTGTTACTGAAAAATGGCTCAAAAGCAAAAGTGTAATAATTCAGATGATGAATGTTTTCAGAAATGATTATGACAGTTTTTCAAGTTTTGAGTCTGACAAGGAATTTGGCGATAGTTTTTCTAGCTCAGAAGAATCCAGAGATGACTATCTGTCAAGCACGAGACAATGGTGCAAAACGAATGAAAGTAAGTAAAAGAAACATGTCTGTTCCGTTGGAATACTTTGCACTATTCTTTACAAATGAACTTGTTAACCACATAGTTACAGAAACTAATTTTTTTGCAGTTGTAAATTTAGATAATTTATGAGCAAAGAGCATTCAAGTACTCATCATTGGTATGATATTCTATCGAATTGAGAGTATTTCTAACTACACTAATTTTGCAAGGAATCAATTTATAACCAACAGTAAGATGGTATTGGTCAAGGAGAAATTGACACATCTAGTCTTTTATAAATCCCTTTAGTTTGAGAAGGTTTGATTTAATAATGCAATTTCTTTATGTTAATATGAATAAAAAATATATATTCTTCACATCCTCAGCTAAAAAAATATGGATTGTGTTCAATTACTTGTAGAAAAAGATTTCTGAAGTATAAACACCTGATCAAGACATGTGAATACATGAAAGACTGTTGTTGTATAAAGGCAGACTTTCTTGAACGCAATATTTTACCACTTAAAAGGGCTAGATTTGGAATCAAAATGTTTATGTTGAGTGAATCTTACATGATATGCATGGTCCATAAAAATTTATGTCGCTAAAAGCACATAAATATCCACGAAACAAAGAATATTTATTTTCAACTCAAGTTGTCTTGACGAACCAAGCCTCTAAAGGGCAAAGGATATTGTGGATAATTACTTTAACTCTCTGGAATTCGTAAGAAAGATATTACAATTTAAAACAGATTTTTTAGGGAACAATACAACCTAAACGAAAAGAATTGAAAAAGGAAAAATTCAGTTAGTAAGTGAATGTAAAGGTTATCAGCACAAGAGTCAGGTGTGGCCATGGCTATGCAGAACAAGATTTAACCGGGCTGGGAGGAGGGGGGAGATTGAGAAGGAGGTCGAAAATAGAGAAAGATCGCTAGGCTATCTCGGGAGTGTGTCCCCCGTGTTTACCAAAGACAGTACACCTCATGGGAAAGAAAAAGATCACTAGGGTGCCTAGGTAAAAAAAAACCTGATAATCACCAGAAAACAGCACTCATGTCAATGAACAAAGGAATCTTGAGAAATGACAAGTGGTGAGGATTTTCGTTTACTTTAAATATTGTTTTAAACTAATACACTGTAAAATATAAGAGACTGATTTTACCAAGAACTATGAAATTTTATGACTTTTGAGTGTCTCCACTACTGTGTCACTTTGGAACCTTTTTATTATATTATGGTATTTAATTAACACTTTTTTTATCCGAAAGCAAATATTTTTACAGAAAATTGATAATTTCTCAGTGACTATTTTATTAGCTAAGGATGAATTTCTCTTCAACATGTCTAAAATGTTTTATTATGACTCTCAGAATTATTTTAATTCAATTTTTTTTTGTTATGCTTTCTGTGATTCATTCTGAAACTTTTCAATGCATGTGTGTTCAGAACTAAGTTAACGAGTTTCTCCACCAGAGTTACAAAAGTATACTTTTTCTTCATTGAGCATTTTAATGTAAAACACTGGTCTTGATTTGAAATTTTTAGGTAAAATTACATGAACAACAATTGGAATTGATTATAAGTCAAGTTGGACCAAATGTTGGTTCTAGACTGCAGAGGGAACTTTGAAAATACTATGATGTAAAAGATGTGTTTGTTTACAATTGCAAAACTACTGACCTGCTAATTAAACGTTTACATTAATAAACATAAAATATTGTTTATAGCTTAACACCTTTTATTAGTCTAAAGGTACGAATTAAGTAACAAACAGTAAGGTAGTTATAAAATGCAAACAGAAAAGTTCCCATACAAATAATAACTGTGCCAACAAAGAAATATTTTAACATATAAATATATCTAATAAATGAGAGCCACTTTTAAATTTCAATTTGGCATCTTGAACAATAGCATCATATTAGATAAGATTCAAAATAATCCAGGATGATCAATGACAAATTTTTTACCTGACTGACAAGCGACCAATCCACCTTGTTTACTATATAAATAAAACTATATTTTTTAGAGAATAGGATTTTGATATATTGCTCACTTCTCCTCAAATATCTGTATGCATAAGTTCTATCACAGATTTTTTTTAAAGATTAAAACAGATAAAATGAAATCCATCACATAAACACGGAACAAAATTTGTTAATACTATCAACTATTTATTTTTATTTTCATAAATTGTAATAAATTAATTTTTTTATCCTAAGAAAAAGTTTTCTTTCAAATTAAGCTCAAAAATAAGTATTATGTCTAATTAGTTTACCACTTACCAAATAAAACATCGAACCTTTCTTTGACCCAGTAACATTGGATGTTGGTTCAAGTTTGGGAACAGGTTTTGTCAGTGAATGGACAACAGGTGATTTGGCTGGTTGAATATGATTCTGATTTACAGTATCTAAATAAAAAGACACAAGAATAAAATAAATATTTAAATTAACAGTTTACTGAAAAGGGGATACAATTTATATGGAAAAAGACTTACTTTCTACAGTTTGTGTTATTGGAGAATGGCCATTAAAGGGGGCCACACGTGCTAGTGGTCGGTTGTGAACATTCTGGTTGTTGAGAGTTGTCAATGAAATGCTATTTGTTTGCGGCCTAGAAATGTTTGTTAAAAAGGGCGGTGAAACAGAGGGACTGCCAACTTTTTGTGCAGATGTCAAAACTGGAATATTGATACAATTAAAATAATTTCAATTATTAGAATAAATGACAATAATTTTAAAAATGACATTGAAGAGCATATTTTATAGAATTAATATAAATTTTTGATCAGTTAGAAGGCTCTAAAATATCATTTAATGTATTTTTTTTAAAACTAATAATAATTCTTTCTAAATTTACATAAATATTTTTTGGGTCAAAAAAATATAATGATTATGAAAAATGAATTAAAAAAAATCTGGAGAAAATTCTACTTAACTACACATAAACGGGAAGAGGCACCCCACACAACCCATTTTAATAAATTTAAAGTGATTTATTTTAAAACTTGACATACTTTATATAAATGACTTAAATTAAAATTTTTATACATGATTTAAATGGAATAAATATGAATTTTACTGACATTTAAGAACTCTTAACACTAGATTTACAATAATCTAGATTACAATCAAAATCGACAGGTTTCTCATTTCATACATGGGAACTTTGGTACATATAAATGCTATTATCTGTATGCAAGAAAGGTAAAGGGCCCCATGTGCATTTTGAAAATACTGCCTTATTACCTTTTAAAATTTTACTGACGACTATACATACTGATACATTAATATTAAATGAGATGAAGCAGTTTATATATATCTAGATATTTTATCTGAAAGACCTATATTTTCTTATTTCTGCAAGTTGTACAACAATTTTTTGTGAAAAACACTCTAATTGATGGGCTACTTTGCAATGCAATTTATTCACTACATTTGTAGCAAAATAACAAATACAAAGAGCAAGGAAAAACAAAAACCAACCAAATAACAGCTACTTAGCAGCCAGTACATAAACAAGCCTATCCTATCAAGAATGAACACCCAATAATGAAGTTAGCAAAGTAAGGAATATAGAGTTTGGAAATTATGATTATTTTAAAAGTAAATTTTGCAAAAAAAGAAGTGGAATTCCTTTTTGAAATAAAAAATTGAATTTTTTAAAATAATCTGACAATCTACCCAGAAAGAAACATTTATGTTCCGCCTAATTTATAATGGGGTTCAGGTGTGTATTTCTTTCAAATAAACTTTTAAGACTTAAAATGACATTATTGGATTCAAGTGAATGAACCATGATTATAAATTAGATATGGAACATATTGAAGTGTAGAAAGGGATCAAGTAGATAAGGTAGAAAAATTGGATGTGTTTACTAGTCCTTAAGTGTTTTATATTTTACGATTTGGTGGCCATCAATGACTGGATACAGTACAAAAAGAACATAGAAGTAAAACCTATCAGAAAAAATTTCATTTTTCAATTGGTGAAAAAACTAGCCTGTGACCTTTGTGGCAAATAAAATAGTACTTACAATTCATTGCCAGTTAAAGTATAAAAGTCAGACTAACAATATTTGTACTAAGTGTTAGTTATAGTTTATTTTCGAAAAATGTAGTATCAATAAAAATCTATTAAGAGATTTACAAAGCCTTCAGTAAAAATAAGGGTACAACCAATAACCGTATATCTAGTGTCAAGAGTGTAGAGGGGGGGGGGGGGGAAAGCACAAGATTTTCAAAAATAAAACAATCCTACAAATAAAATAAAATAAAAAAAGATGATTATTAAATTTTCTTAAGAATAAAAATTAATATTCCTCTAATTTTAAATGACCTGATGTAATAAGAATCATCTGAAAATGTTAACAATCAACCACTAAATAAGTTGAACTTATCTTCTATCAATACAATATCATAACTATTTGTACACAATTTTAATGAGCAAGAAAAATTTAAAAAACTTAATTTTCCAATTTGTTTTTATTGAAACCTTAATTATTTGCTTAGGTCAAAATTTGAAGCACTCAATATTTTATACTACCTAAACAAAATTAGTTCTTCAAAAATTTCCTCGTATTAATAACAACATTCTAATTTTTGATAAAAATAACAATGACAAATGAAGTACAATAGAACCACATTTGGCAGCTACAGTTGTGAGGTTATTTGATTTCTGTACCAGCACTTAATTTTTCAGATCACAATTATCATTTAAAGAGTGGGAGTGGGGGATATATATCTTCAATTACATTCACAATTCTCATTGCAGCTCGACGAAATTGATACAACTGTTATGGTACTCTAAATCACGATATTAAACAATCTATGAATCGGTTCACATAACAGAAACCAATTTTTTTTTTTTTTGGTTATAATTGTAAATTAGGTAGAAAAAAAGGTCTTAAAAACATTGACTGCTAATTCCATTGGAAAATATTTTTTTAGTTTCACAAATAATTGAGAGAGCTTATAGGACCAGAAATATTACATTTTTTCCCCTCTTTATTTGCAAAATAAGCTTCTTTAAAACATATTTTGATAAGATCAACAAATACATTATAAACTAGTATATGACCCCTTTAATGTTGATAATTTTTAATCATACTCAAAATACCTTACCTTAAATACCATACCTTTGTTGACATTCAATATTCTGGTATTTAATTAGAAAATATTTGAAAATCTTTAAAAGAAATTAAAATTATTACATCTCTAAACGTTTCAGACACTCAACAATTGGAGATAAATTTTTAACACCTCAAGGATCAGAAATTTAACAGCTGAATTTGTCAATTTAAAATTTTAACTGATTTGAAGAATCAAGATATCTAAAAGAGGTATCAGTTATGAGAAAATTCTATCTTAGAAGTGAATTGATTTTCTCATTAGCATCTAAATTTAGTACTTTGGAGCCAATAAAAGTGATATCACTTTCATTCAGCTGCAATGAGAATTGTGTGCATTGAAAGTGGCCCTTTTATTTCTTTCAACAACAGTCGAATCAAAGTAAATTTTCTTGAGGCATACAATTAAATTTTCTGCACACATTTTAATACAAGCATTAAATTATATAATTTTTTTTTTATTATGTTTAGTATTTTATAGCTATGAGTTCAGTGCTTATGGGGCATACTGAGCCAAATTCAATAATTTTTTTAATAATTATTCCCTAAATTAATGTAACAGTGAATGAGAAACAATGAACTGTATACATCAAGTACTTATAAAAGAAATACTGACCATTTATGAGCTAATCCTTGAGCAAATAAAAATCATGCATTACTTTTACACTAACGTTGTTAAGTCAATACCAGCACAGAAAAATTCAAAATCATATTTATTGCATTACTTCTTTAAAAAAGTTGTTTAAAATAATATTCCATACTAAATAACTATCTATAAATTGTTTTTTAAAAGTCAATTTACACAATCAAATATATCACAACCACACAAGACTAGTTTTTCTTTTCAATCTTCATCATATTCACACAAGCAGATAAGATTAGCGCAGGCAAGTCCTTAAAAAAATGTATAATAAAAACCAAAAAATACACAAATTCAGGAATGAAAATAATTTCCCACTTTAAAAAGGAAAAGACTAATATTTGTTACAAAGCATTAAAACTAAAATTAAGAAAATAATAATTCATTTTACACTGATAAAAAACTGACCATATATATATATATATATCGATTTTTTAAATGTTTTGACGCACCAAATTTTTTCAACAAGCCATGCTACTTCAACATTGAGACTATATTTGCAGAGATAACTTTTTGAGATTTTCAAAAATTAAGGAGCATAATATATCTAAAGTAAAAAAAGCAATAGCAATAAAAATTAAATCCTTCGGAAGTAAAAAAACATCAAAGCTTTCATTATGTTTTCACATGCAGGTTTCTTTTCAATTAGGTATTTATTACAATCATATTAGATAATCATCCCATGTCTAAATTTATCCACTTTAGTTCTTTTAGATTTCATCATGTATATTGCAAATTTGCAAAAATAATTTTTATTAGACCAACTCCGAAATCAGTGAATATATATAGATTGATAAAGAATAAGATAAGTTTAAGTTACATTGTAGAATTCAAAATTATAGACACTCCATATTATTAAGCAATTCAAGGACAAAAGAACTATACAATGTTTAATGGCATTTTAGACCAACCTCTAACTGATCACAAGAAAATGTTCAAAATCAACATTCAGTCTTTGAAATCCAGAAAAAGAGGTGAAACTTTTCAATGAAGAAATAATGCTACACATCAATGCCATCCAGATAAACCAATTAACAAACATATATTTTTATATTTTTTGCACATAAAAACTTTGATACCAATGTTCATTGCAAAGAGCTATTCCACTTTCAAACAGTAAAAATAATACACATAATTACCAGTTAGCAGTTTTTTAAGTACCACAATATATTTTGTAAATACTTGATAAAATGAGCATACCGGTTGTAGTGGCAACATTCGCACTCAAAACAACAGGTTGCGAGCTAACAGCGGTGCTAGCTACTGTGAGTTGGGCGGTCGTAACGGCTGGTTGCTCCGCCATGGAGGTTATGACAAAGTGCGCCCCACCGGCGGTCTGCACCACACGACCGATCCCACCGATTAATGACTGAATGCTCTGAACCCGGTTGCCGCCCTGAGGTTGCAACTGCAGTGTGAGGCCACCCAGAGGGGCAAGGGAAGCGACAGCTAGTGAGAGAGAGAGAGAGAAATGTCCCATTCAGACATGTTATGCAGTAGTCAGAACAGCAATGTAATTGAATGCAGGGGAAAAAAAGGGGGAGTAACTTTATTCAGCAATGGAAAATGATAGCATAGAGCTGTGAATAGACCAACACTTCACTCATTCGATAGCTCACACCATGGTAAAGTCTTAATTTTCAGCACAACAGTTCAAAATTTCAAATGAATATACTGATCACATAAATGAATATTTAAAACAATCAAATTAGTTCTAGTTTTAATTCCTATAATTATTTTGTCATTCTCACGGATTGAGCCTTGTACAACTAATGGGGCATATGTCCCAAAGGGGGAGAAAATGTTTTCATAATTAATATACTTCGCAAAATTGATTTAATGAAAAATAAATTGGTTTTCCCATTGCATTTTCAATCATTAGTACAATATCTTTCATAAATGAATCCTTTTTATAAAAAAAATTATTCACACACATTTTTTATGCAAGCCAGAAAATCTTCATTCTTGGTTAAAATGGTGAAGAAGCTTACTTAATCTAAATTCTGAAGTGTACTTTGAGAATTAAGTGTTAAATACAGTAATAATTTTAACATAAATAAAAACTTTTATTTCTGCAGCAATATACAGCACAGTAAAATTATTAAGTTTAATATTTTATATTTTTTCTCTTCATAACAGAAGAGAACACAAAAATGTTTAAAAATTACTCAATAGTGATAAAAGTTGTAAATGATACATATTTTTTAATCTCTTGTCATAACATTCAACAGCAAATAAAAACATTTTTTAAAACATCTCCCTCAAATGCCATAATTCTAAATGAATATATATAATTCCCCAGTTGTCTGTTTCAGTGAATTAACCAGCTAATTAAATAAAAGTTTAAAAAAAAAAATATTAGTCCCACTAACTGCCCAAATCTTGTTTCATTAAGTTAAATATATTTTCTAGATTCAATCCACTATAATAGTTTAACTAATCTTAGTAATAAATATTTATTATAATTTTAGCAGTAAAAAAGAAATAAAATCCAAATTAATTTTCAATGAGTATAATATTATAACTATGATTAGAGCTAATTCTATGTTTAAATATCATTTTTGTAATCAGTATATATATATATAAAAAAAAAAACCAGTTTCTTATCTACATAAATAAATATAAAATTGCAGAATTATTGGTTGTGTGATATTAGACCAATAATTCCAAATGAAGTTTTAAAGTTACATTCCAACTGAATTCATGTATAGATATTACAGGATTAAATATAATAGTACAACATTTTTTTTAAAAATAAATGGAGTACCCTTTAACACATATGAAAAGCCAAAATGATCATAACATGTTTAATAGAATAAATTGAAGAATTTAACAGTTGTTTGGCATTAATTTACATGTATTCTAGACAAAATAGGGTTAAAATTTGTTTTCAAAAGCAAAATTATCCTTACATACCTCATAACCATACTGAATCAATTACAAACAAAATATTGGTTGCTCCCATCTTGACTTAATGCTCAAAATAACTTTCAAAACATAAAGTGATTGATTGAGGCTGAAATATGGTTTGGCTCACATCCTTAGCAAAGTAAATATTTTTTCAAGAAAAATTGCTAATCCTCATTTATCTGTTTGGTCATGATTGTTATATATGGCAACTCTAAAATATACTTTTTCTGTAACTAGTCAGGTGTATGCTCAGATTTTATAAGGGGTAATTTGTTTTCTCATATGAATGCGTTGTTAAATGAAAAGTAATTTTTATTATGTGCTTGATAATATCTAAAAAAGTGAAAGACCCAGAGCATTTCATTGAAGTAGATGCATCTAAATTCGTGAAAATATCAGGGAAGTTTTTAAAACATTCCTTGGATCCAACAGCTAACTTGACTAGCAAAGCATTTTAAATTCTTTCTTTTAAAGCTCTGTAAAGTCAAATTATTTTAAGACAAGCTACAAGACAATGTTGTCTTTTTCATTTAAGTTTCCGAGAAGATATTTTTAAACAAATTACTATGAGTTATTTACATTTTGATTGTGAATTTTGTTGAATTTATTTTGAAAAACTCCACAAATGTCAAGAAGTTTTGAACAATATAATCAAGCTAATGTGATTATTAAAATTCCTACTCATTTTAAAACACTGTCATTTTTCATTCATATGGATACATATACAGATAGATTAAATTTCAGAGAATATCTTTAGTGGATACAGTTTGATTTCTCAGAGCAACATTAAAGCAATAATAAATCTTGCATCTATTTTGATTATTTGTAGAAATGAATGAATATAAATTCATGTAAATGATGATTATAGAGTTTTCAAAACATTTATTGAATCCATACAGGTAAAATAAGTTAAAAATATTTCTTTCAATTTAGCACTCTGCAGAGTTTACATGATTTAAAAACTCATGCTCATGCTGTAGGCTAAACAGCATTTTCACCTGTGGTTGGATAATTGGCCTAATACTGTGTTTCCAAAAACTAGAGACATAAATTTCATCCACCTGTGGCACAATTTTATTAAAATTTTCATGGACATTTGGGAACTAGCAAAGTAAAATTTTTATTTTCTGAATTGAAGTAATTTTTTATTTGTCAAAATATTTATACAGCAAATCCTAGTAGGAGAGACAACTGGGGAAAAAAAAAAAAACTTTTTTTTGGAAATAGCTGTCCATTTTTATTTACTGTGCAGTTAAAATCCATATAGGCAAATGATGGTTATAACCACAATGACAATTAAGAATTCTGTTAAGAAAAAAAAAAAAAAAATCCTGAATTATAAAACAAATGTAACATCAAAATGCATATAAACTAATTAAAATTCATCAATGTTACTGGTGAAAATTTACAAAACATTTGAGACATTAAGCAGATTCATCTCTGCATTCTTTGCCTCTAAACAACACCCCCCACACACAATTCTCCGACATTCTCTACAATGTAAAGCATCTTTTCTTTCACAATCTGTTGGAGCTGGTATATTTTCAGGAAATTCAGAAAGATTCAACTGAATAATGTTTTGGTTTGATGGACCTAGTTCACTAACTGAAGGGCTCATAATTCTTGAGACCAAATCCTCTACTTTTTACCTAACTCTTAATTTTTTACTTCGGCTAGAACTTGAACCAAATGTTAAAAAAATGTTTCTACTATAATTTTTCATCCCCGTCTTCCTTTTTGTTGTCCAAACACAAAGGTTCAACAAATGAAAAATTGCCTTATAATATCATCGTATTGTTGTTTTCTGTGTTGAAGAGTAGTAAGTGACTAAGTCAAAAAATTCCTTCTTTGAATTACTATTTCACTCCAACAAGCATCCTGATAAGACAATTTATCTGTATTTTCATATATTTAAACAAAATAGTGTTATTGCTCAAGTCATCATTAATTTATTATGGGAAATAATGATGACGATTCTTATTGTCATCACTTAAAGACAGGATAAGTATTTGCAATACATATTATAGGTGACTGCATTAAGAGAAGTTAAATATATTCTTTAAAATTAGACAGCCAAATTTAGTTTTCTGCAACTCCATAATAAAAATCTCACATTTTTCTTTTATAAAAAACATTTACTTTTCTGCAAAACTTTTGGCTTCATCAAATGTTCAATGATGGAAATTTTTTTTTATGTTCAGATGTTTATAATCTATGGCATTTTTTAATGACATAATTCATGACAAAAACATATTCAGTACAAAATTTCAAAAATATTTATACTTTTATTCATTCTCCAAAAGCTTTTATACATAGAAAAGAGGGAAATGCTATTTATATTTCATTACACTCATTAGGTTTAACTTCTTTGCCCTGATTGTCACACAGAAGTGTCAGCATAAATTTTTTTTTGTCTATTCTATTCATCGTACATTCAAGCCAGAGCCCTAGAATGTTTTAAAAACTTAATTTTCCAAAATTTAATTTATATTATTTTATATTTACATATGTTATATTACTTTTAATTTAATATTAAAGTTAAGCTTTGCACATTTTCATAATTTAAGGCTTAGTAGAGGAGAAACCCCTAGTCTATGAGAGTGAGAGATAGCTTGCTCCAGTGCTACAAGCACACATCTGCTGTCACAAAAGGGTTGTAAACAGAGAATTTTACATAAAATAACTCTTTATTTTATCCTGACTCAAAGCATAAATATTTTTAATGAGGCACAGATAAATTTCAAACTTATCGATGTACTTCAAAAAAATTCATGATGTCCGTTAAAAATGCATATAAAAACAAATGAAAAAAAATCTTACTTGTTCAAAATATTCGCTATTGTCTAAAATATATATGAATTTTATTTAACATTTTTATGTTTCTTCTAAATTACTTTAAAACCTCTTTATACATATTATAAATATATTTTATATCAACTGAATTTCTTTTTTCTACAAATACTTTTAAAGACTTTATTAGTTTCAAAACTTCAAATAAAAAAAAATTCTAACCTGTACCAGGTTGAACCAGTTGAAGGGTATACTGTTCAGGCTGGCCAATAATAGCCTGAACACCAGCAGTGTTGGCTGGGGTTGCAGTTCTATTGACTTGCTGCCCTGGAATTACCATGTACCTCTGAGGCTGGACTACTGTTGGAGAGGCAAGACGATTGGGAGCATTGGAGGGTTGTCGAATTGCAACTGCAGGAGGTCTTGGAATAGCGGTAACAGATGTGGGATTGCTGGTAGCCTACAAGATACAATTGTTTAATTTATGTCTCTAAAATAAAGATAAAGTGAAAAGAATCACAGAATAGTAATGTTAATTACATTTAAGACAATCATAGAAAATATAACATGCAACACATTCTAAACAGTATATCTTGACATTGACTGATTCAAAACATGAAAATATGCTTGAATTCATAAAAAAAATTTAATTTTTAACAAAAATTGTAATGATATTGGGAAAAAAAAACAAGTAATATGGTAAGAACCAGTTTTGACCCTTTGAGAGGCATTATATAAAGAACATTTAAATTTTTGCTTAAATTTATCTGATATGCATTAATAAAGTTAAAAGGACACAATATATCAAGCTGTAAAATTAATTTTTGCTTATTTCCCGATTTTTAAGATATATTTATTATATACTACTGTCCCTGTATGACATCTTGTTTGTACACTTACTGTTTCATAACCCTTCGAAAAATAATAAATACATTAAAAAAATTTACTTTATTTTAGTTAATTTCAGAAATAATAATATTTCAAAACACTATCAAAAAGATTAGAGCTTTAAGATGTTGTATTTTTATTTTTAAGGGTGATAATTTGTGCAAAAACATGTCAATTAACTGAAGTATAACTTCTTCATACATATAATTTTCAGAATAATGATAAAACTATATTAACTTAAACAAAATTTAGTAGAAATACATATACTGTTTTATTTAAAATCAGGCATATTTTTTTTTACTGCATGGATTGCAATGATATTTTCTTCCTCACTCGTTTCTGAAAATTGCTGAGATCCTTCCTTTAAAAGGGAACTCTTCAAACAAAGCAAGTTCTTTTTCAATCGAAAGTACCCATGTAGGCATTCTTTTAAGGGTATGTTTTAGAAATATACATATTTTAAAAAAATTAATTAGAAATAGATCATAAAACTTTGCGAATTTTTCTTAAATAACTATGCATCTTATTTTACAAAATCCGAAATAATCACGAGAAACGAAAACATGAATGCTAGATGACTCAAAATGTTGTTGTGTATAAGAGCTCAAAAAACAACTTTCTAAAGTAAATTGAGTTTTGTTATATTGAAAACACTACATCCTATGTATGTGATGAACAGACATGTCACATAAAAAAAGATTAGCCATCCCTACTCCAGACTTATTTTTAGCAGGATGCATACTTATTTTTTAAATTTCTACTAAAGTGGATATTGTAGTTCTTTTACAGCTTAGAAGGAACCATCTCCTTTTCAAGATTCACAAATGATGCCCATATATCGATGACTATTTTTACAATACAGGTATCTTTTTGTAATCCAACTCATCAGTGTTTTTCATTTCTGTACACTTGTCTCCAGGCAATAAGGAGACTTCCCTTTATAACAAGCAGCTTATCTATTTTTTTTTTATCTCATGCTAATGCCTCGTGACCATTATTGCTAACAAGCCTTTGAGTGCTGTAACTGTCTTTTCTTTGTTTCATTTTCTTTCCAATAGTTTATGTTTCGAGAAAATATTTCATTCATCTGCACTTTTGACTTTCAATGGGCACACAGTGTGTGGATAAATTTCTATTCATGCTTTATATTTATTTTCTTTGGAGAATAAGCCTGCTTTTAGCCCAATGGTAATCAAAAACATATTTATGACCTCAATCTTTCAGTGTAACTAAGCAAACTGTCCCTTATCAATCTGAACAGCAAATTTCAGTGCTGTCATCTGTTGCTCATCAGTTGGTGGAATCAATTTTAAACCAATGGAAACAATTTTATTCAAAAACAATTAGTTTTAAGAATGAAATCTATACTATATATTTTTTTGTTTAGAGTAATTAGCATTATTTTTACAATGTTTCAAACATGTAGATCTGAGTGTGTACAAGTGAACAATCGAATTCTTCATCATTGTCCTCAAACAGCTGCATGAATAATTGATCATTGAAAGCATTACTGTGCATTTTGTTCACAGCAGATATGCAAAATGTAATGAACAATGCAAATGTTTGTTGTGGGGTCAAGCAACTCAATGGGAATCATGCAGTGAACAGCTAAAATATCTAGTGCCTCCTTCAAAAGGACAATGAATCTACAAAGGTGACACACTCACCATTGCAGGAGCCCCAACAGAGGCAACAGATAATGTTCGGAAAAAGGAATATACTTTTTTTAAAAATAATCTTTGACAGTAATAAAACGTATTCACATTTATTTACAATCAAGCTTCTTGCAAAAAGCACCTCTCGAATAACTTTTCCTACCTTCACAAACCAGATAAGCTAAAAGTAAAGCCTCATTACTTAGCAAAGTTGACTCTACAACTTGAAGAGAAAATTCAGGGGGTATCAAAAATTTGCTTAAAGGAAATTCAACGAATTTAGACATCTCATCATTCACTACATTGCTGCTTGAAGGGATATTTATTACATTGAACATAGTTGGATGGTGTAAAACCATTTCTAAAAATTTCTCAACAACTGACATCAACTTTTAGCCAAATAGTACGAGTTCTTCAATTATGCCATTTATTTTGATACATTAAAAGAGGCTATCAAAACATCACATTTTTGTGATAAGGTTACTAACAAGCTGAGACTGATAGATTTCAAGACTTTGACCCTGATCCTCATGAAAATTGGGACCATTTCATTTCCTCTTTAGATAACACTTTGTTACATGTGAAGTAGTTGCCAGTTGTAAGACAAATAATTGTACAAAACATCATTACACACAAATCCGATCTTTATTTAAGAGGAACTGTAATGATAACACTTTTTGTCAATCCACATTATTTGTGGCAACAAAATATAAGGGAAAGAACTATTTTTCAAAATTTTTAATAATTCACGATAAAGAATTAACAAGTCCATGCACATAGCCAGGTTGCTAAATAAAACTGGAGGGAAAGAAACAGAAAAGAACAAAAACCAACTTAAGAAACATGGGTCAAATCAAACATCACTCAATATTACGTTGAGATTAATTGGATTTGAGTATCCTTCCATTATAAACTTACAGTTTTCACCAAATGGCTTGAATGAGCCAAGGAAAACAATCAAAACACAGTTCTGATTGGGATTGGTCCAGTTCTTCATGGTAATCTTACTTAGAACATTTACCCTACAATGAAATATGATTTAGTTCGTGCTTTGGACAGATTTCACACCCCATTGTATTTCCTCATATCTACATGAAAGAGAGGGTTGAATGTCATTTGAGTCAATTCAAACAAAGATAAAACTATCACCAACAACCCAGAGTCAAAATACTAAACTCGTGCATCTTTACTGTTACCTTTTGTACAATGGAATCACAATCAAGAGCTTTGAAGAAAGGATAAAACTTACCGATTCCAGAGCCGTTGCAATGTTATGCTTCATTACAGGTAACAAATGGTGTAAATTGGATAAACTATTTAATAAAATTTATTTGGAAGTTCAAGTTTGTTCACATCCCCCAATTGATGAAACTTTGATACTCCCCACCTGAAATAAGTTCCCAGCACCCTCCTAACACTCCTATTGAGATAACCAAGTTCTTGATGTTTATCACTTCTCTTCAACTCATCATGAATATCTCCGAACTTCCTCACTTAAAACATTGTGAGAATTCTTAAAAGAAAACAGTTAAGCCAAAAAATATTAACTTCTCCCTGCAATGTGAATCAAAAGTGTGGGAGAGAATACAGTGCATGCTATTTAAATCTTCGGTAGATGTCACCACCTGTACCACTCCCAAACAGTCTCCCCTGAGCAGAGGAAATGACATAACTGTGAGGTAAGACACGTTTTCTGTGCACTACTAACTATAAAAAGGCTCTTCATATTTGTAGGTTAGAATTGTGTATGCCTATTTATGAAAAATTAACACCAACTTCTGCTATAAAGATGGACTAAAAGTTCTGACACAGTCAATTGAACATTCAGAAATAAAATACCAACCTGAGAATTACAGAAATTAACTTTCATCTTCACTGCTGGACAGGGAGGAGGTGGTTCAGGTAAGTTGTCTATTTCAACAATCAGTTTTGGTGGCACCTGAAATTTTTTCACCCGATGAGCAGCAAAAGCTGTTAGGGACAACTCAAGGTCAGCAAGTAGAAGATTCAGAGAAGACAAATTGATATGCTAAAAAAATTTGTTTTTAAAATTCTGAGAAAAAAGCAAACTCAAGCAAATGAAAATAAATAAATGATTATTCAAATGATCGACATTACTTCATGATTTGCAATGTTACAAGAGCAATAGCTATTTATCAACGTGACAACTTGCCATTTGTTAATCGTTATAATATTTACAATTATGTTTCAATTCAATTTTATGTATAATATTAACATGCATGTAAGTTGCGCTTTTATCAAGCAGCTTTCTAATATTAACACACCAATAAATTAATTTAATATTAAAAACAATTTCTAACAAATCGAATAACATTATATTTGATATAAGTACCGCATAACACAAGTTTAACCAAACTTCTTTGAATTATATAAATTATAATTAATATAAAATAAAAAGAACAATATATTTAAAATAAAAACAATACATACAATAAATTTCATTAAAAAAAAGGAGACCTTAAAACTACAGACATTATCAATACATAAAAAGTTCAAAGTTTCAAATGTTTACAGTGAAATGACACTAACTAGATTTTAATATAAGTTTTCAAACAAAAACAGAGAAAAGGGAAGCTTTATACTCACCTTAAAAGGATCATAATCAAGTGCCCCAAATGCAAGAGATGCAGTATTGTATTTTATTCCTTCCATCAAAAATGGTGATGTTGTAGGTCTTTCTTCAAACATATTTGGATGGTTACAGACTTTTCTCAACTGCATTAAAATATTTATCACACTCATGAAATTTCCTGTTGCCAGTGTTTCCTTGGTCCTGTAGAATAAATCAGAATAGCATTAGAACCATTTCAATGTAGATTTTCTATAAATAATTACATGTATTCAAAATAATAAGTACAGTACTCCCTCTATAATCCAGCACTTTTCCTTTCCAGCCATGCCAATATCATGGATTTTTTTTTTAAACACAGGCAGGTAAGCCTTGCAGACTGTCTACTTCAAAGGAATAAGGTAGGCTATTAATGCAAAACATTAAATTTTCTTTAATAAACACATTTCGTTGTTTAAAAGTTATTAGTGATATTCCAGTAATCCAACATTTTCCATAATCCATTGGTGTTCTGGTCAGTATCTGCTGGATTAGCGAGAATGTACTGTACTAATAATAACATTTGCAAAAAACAATTACTTAGTTTGAGACATGAAATCATCATAAAGATATCTCTGTCGGTTGGAAAGTCTACACATAACAACATGTTCATATTTCTTTGGTAATTGCTTTTCTACTTCAGATTTAAGTCTTCTCAATAAAAAAGGCCTTAAAACCTACAAGACAAAGAGAAAAAGTTATCAGCATGATTTAATCCCATCATTCTAAAAATGATACTTTTATTCATATATTTAAAAAAGTAAACAAAGGTCAATACAGCAATTTTCAAACATTTACACAATACTGAAAAGATTATAATTTAATATTTAAAAAATTTAACTACAGGAAAAATATATTTAAATCCTACATTTCACCACTATTAATAAAATAATAATAAAAAAAAATCTTTTTTACTAAACATGCATATACAATACACAGATTTAATGCCAAAAAACTATTAAAATAGATTTGAACTATCTTAAAAGCTGGAATTTCAAGATCTAAATTTAGAATAAGAGCAATATGCACTAACTCATGAATTCTTCAGCTGTTAAATATTTGAATACAAATAAATACTTAAGTCAAATAAGCTTATTTATTTAATTCTCAAAAATTGAATATACTTCTCTAACAATTTGAACAAAATTAAGTGAAATAAATAAGAAAAAATAAACAATCTCAAGAAATGATTATCTCGCCTTGTGAAGTCTCTTGATTAGGCTTTCATTGTATTCGTGACTGCCCTCTATCATTCCGGTAAAAGGGTTAACAAACCATTCCTTGAACTCTCTATGGGATTGGAAGACATTAGGCATGAGAAAGTGCATTAGAGACCATAGCTCCATCAGGTTGTTTTGGAGGGGAGTTCCTGTGAGCAGAAGACGATGAGAACTCTGGAAGTTTAGCAACATTTGCCAACGCTGGGATTTGAAATTTTTGATATGCTGGGCCTGGAACACAAGTTTCATTCAAATTTGATTTATTATAATAATATTACAATGGTAAAAGCATGATAAATAATATATATATATATATAAATTTTTTATTAATGAAGAGAAAATTACCTCATCCAAAATTAGGTACTTCCATTTTTTTCTCCTAAAAGATTGATGATCTTGGACAACTAATTTATATGAAGTGATACACACATGAAATGCATTGAATTTTGTCCATCCCTGCCAGAAGAAAGAAAATTGAAATTACTCATGAATTATCCAAAATTTTAATAATATTATGCACATGTCATTCGTAAGGATTTTGCAATTTACTACTACATTCTTTAAGAGATAACCAAGGTAGATAAGAATTTAGAATAAAATAAGAGATGGTAAGGATTTTAATACATTCTTCAGACCAAAGATGTAGTTTTCCATGCTGAAAAGAACAAAACTAAAAAACAACCAACCCTCAGTGAAATACTGGGTGAACAAGATTTTTTTTTTTTAAAGTTCTTTATTAACATCGCACTAGAAGCAACACAAGGGTTATTGGCGATGGACCTCGTAATTTTGAACCACAGTCAAGTGACGAGGACGACACCTGAGCTGCCCCCCCCCCCGGTGAACAAGAAATAACAGATGTTTGGAGCTCTGTAGCATGTTATGTACTGAACAAAATTTAGTCACCATGCACATTAGAGGATGCGTTTTTAATTTCTTAAGAAAAAAAAATATTAGTACCAAGAAATGCCAATGGGGGGAATCTGGGGTTGCAAGTGCACAATGTATGAAAAAAGGATACATGATGATCAAAACACCAAAAAAAAATATATTTATATTAGAAACTTACAGATGAGGCTCAAGGTGACTGCCATCCTGTTGTTTCAATAATTGTATCTGGTATACAGTGTTTTCGACGGTCGCTTGCAGCATATTGGTATTTTAATGTTCTGAAGTGGAGTTTAATTTCATTAATGTTGCCCTATGAGCAACATGGGGGCTATTGGTGAAGGACCTAGTAATTTTGAACCTTGGTCAAGTGACAAGGACGACACCAGAGCTGGCACCTCCCTCTCTCCTAACCTCCACACCAATCAGGGGACTTTGGACCTCGACAGATTTTACATGCACCAACCCTGGTTACACAGTAGGTCTTAAATAACCAAGCTTTGAACCAGCGTCTCAACGAAAACCGCCAGCCACGAGTCTGAAACCATGACTGCTAGGCAAACCACAGCCACTCATCTGAAATGGAATTTTATTCGATCCTTTAGGAATGTCAGGAACACGTCCTTGATACACGACGCTTTTCAAGTACCACCACCACCAGAAATCGCAAGGATTCAGATCAAGGGACCTGGGAGGCCAAATAATGGGAAATGCACCATTAATTTACTGTAATGTATGTGAAATGTTGATGCAGGTTATCTTTCACACTCAATGTCCGACGCTATACCATCCTGTATGAAAATGGTAAAATCAATAAAATTTCTTTGTTGCACAATTGAGATATCACAAAGTTCTTAAGCCTACCAGCAAACCTATCAGAATTGACGGCACATGTCATTAAGTCCAATTGGATCAGCTTTTTCATAAAAGTAACGGGTGATGATAAAAGAACCTGTGAATCCACACCAAACTTTGACTTTTAGCGAATACAATGGGATCTGAAGACCAAAGCATGGATATATATCAACCCAAATATGGCAGTTGTATGTTGATATCACAGTGCACACAAAAGTGTAATCCATTGATCCATAACATTTTCTGTCCACCTCCAATTGAGTCAAAAATCTCAAAGCAAACGCAAATTGGGTATTGCTACTCCCTGGAAGTAAATCTTGTATGGGTATCATCTTATAGAGATAAAATTTCTGAATCTTAACTTTATATCTTCTGCACAATTGAGAACAGGATTTTTGTTTGTTGTGATATTGAACATGCACTGCTGGTGCCCTGCATGTTAGCTATTGCCTAATCCATAACAGCAGCTGCAACTTCAACTTGCGCCCTAAAACTGCTATCCTTATTCTGGGAATTGCTGCATCAACAGTGTCCACAATAGAGATAATGACATGTCAGACAGTCATTTATATCCTGATCTTGAACTATTGTGCTGGTTATGACCGTGTGAATAAATCTCAATCTCCCTGGTTAAAGCGGTAAGTGGGAGGACATAATCGCATCCCATTACCTTGAACCTGGATGATTAGGAGAGGGAAATGATTACTGTTATGCAAATCATTTACAATCTTGAAATTCAGCAACGGCAGCAGTGTCGGTGAGCAAATGGCTAGAGCAAGGGAATGAAATGTTCTAGTGGAAGCATGGAAATACATTTTCTCATTGGTGTTCAGCAGATAGAATGTGATACGAGATCGGGAACAGGTAATTGTTTGACTAATTGGTTCATATCCAGTTGTGACACAACATCGTTACGTAGCAGGTAAATGCAGAGGACAGCGATTAATGTGCGGGTCTAGATCCACACAGCCAGCAACAATGTAGTCAATGTAACGAGTTTTCAGATGCCAGAATGCAAACACCTCCACAAGAATATGATGCTGCATCAACATCTCATCGTGCACAGTGATATCCACACACTCAAATTGTCATATTACTCTTCAGAAAAGTCTCCTGAAGAGCATCACAGGCAGGTGGGTGCATAGATATAATGGATTTGAGACCCTCTAGTCGTGGTCATAAACAGCAGCAGTTCCAGGAAATGAAGGTAGAGGGTCCCGGTTACAGGACCCCCATGGCATCAGTCTTCTGGTGATGCATGGAGATCCACTGTATTACCTTCAGGAAGATCAAGGACTCTAGTTCTTTTGTGAGGAACGCTGCTCTTCGCAACAGATTTTAGCTGGTGTCTCAGTAAAGCTTTCGACCTGGCCAATGGCCTTGTCTGTTGAGTCTTAGCAGAGGAAGGGGGTCTTGTTTATATGTACTATCTTTTTTGTTTGTGAATAGGATAATAACATTAATGATACAATTTCCATATTTTACACCTAACATTAATTGAGACAAGTAATCTAAATTAATAATATATATATATATCAATATTTGATTTTTTTAGCCCACATATTTCAATCAGTCCTTTACTATAAATCACAGAAAATAAAAAATGCATTAGCGTTTGAAGTATTTACAATTCTAATTAATTGTAATATTACAGGATATTAACAACAAAAGAAACATGTTATTCAGTTATCATAAATATTTTTTATACATTATTTATAAATCTTTAAACTGACTGTATGTTAAACAGTATATATCTCAAATTGGTTGTATTTCAAAAGGAGCAGAAGGAAATATAAGCTGCTTAAAAGTTGAATTTCATAACTTACAACTCTTTTCTGTTTCCTCTCTTTTGGAGTACCATAATAAGTCAAAATTTTAAATGCAGGACACCATTTCTTGAACTCCATTTCCCAATTCAACATTACACTTGTAGGAACAACAATCAAGTGAGGTCCCCAGACACCTAAGAGATTATAACAAAAATTTTATTCATCTAATTATCTATATAAATCAAATGCAAGGAATGTATATGTGTATCCTATCAATTTTCAACCAAGTCATTTGAGTAATTTTTCTTCTTCATTACTAAGAAAATTTAGTGACTGGAATGAAATTCCGCAAGTGGTGCTTTAAAAAGTTAAGAATTGGGTGTACACGACATCAAGCAATGTTAAGAGTACAATAATTATTTCATGAAAGCAAATTAATTGTTTTGTTAACTGAATATAATTTCTAAAACATTACTAATGAACAAGACTTGTGTTCTCTGTTCTTGGTATTAGTTTACAGCAGCAAATATTTGTGTTCAGTAGAAAAGAGAAAGAATTCTCAAAATGATTTTATTAGGGAATGATACAAGAATTGAATGTGTATAAGCATATCAGGAAATCAGTTAAGTAAGAATAGCTGATTTGAGGGGATGAAGTTAAGTGTGCTTTAGATTTTGATCAAGATGAATATATGGGAATGAAAGTCATTAATGAATTTCTTTTTCTTATATTGATTTCTTTCTGAGAAGTACTAGCTATTTACCATCTTTATTGTTGCAGTAAAAAAGTTTACATTTCATCAGACGAATTGAAATCTGTATAAATAGAGGGCATGATGCTCTTATAAGTGAGCCTTCATAGACTCAAAACTAATTGAGCGACTTCACTGAAAATTTCCCAGCTTGTTTGAATGAAATCTAATAGATAACACTACTGTGTGTACAGTGTTAATTGAAGATTCTATTTTTTCTTTAAACTACTCAATTTATAGCAATATTCAAAGATGATTGATTGTTTATTGTCACACTTGGAAGCAACACAAGGAAAAACCTTTCAATTTTGAACCTAGGTCAAGTGAAGAGAATGGAGCAGGTACCTTCATCTCTGATTTTCACTACCACACAACTTGGAGCCTGAAGAGATTTAATGAGTTTCAGTCCAACTACACAATAGGTCTCTTAGTAGCATTAGGACTCGAATCTGTGACTAGATTCGAGCCCTACTGGTGGGAAAGAAAGCAAGCTGTGAGCTCACAACTACACCCGCTAGGCTACAATGCTATATTACAAGAAAAATATTCAAAACATGAACCATTAAAATTATGTTATTTTTTAAATTGCAAGATATTTAATTTGAATATATTTTAAAGTGCTATCTGTATAACCAACAATGCAATAATTGGAAGTGTGTGCAATATAGACTAAAAAACTAGAAGTAATTTTGCAGGAATATCAATCTGTTTCAATTAGTGGCAGGAGTGTTATGAATCACGTTGAAACAATTTGTTATTGATTTCTTCAATTCTTCATATTCAACAGAACAGCAACTACACACCATAAATTTGAAGATTGATGTTCCTATTCTAGAAACATTTATCCATCTCACCCTTGCTATGAAGTTTTTTATAAAAAACTACTAATGTCATTGATACAACTATTTTAACTAGCACATTCGAAGAAAATTAACAACTGCGACCAAGAATGCTAATGAATCCAAAAGATTAACCATTCAAATGACTTCAGGAATAACAATAAGGATCTGGATTGAATTGGGAGAACGAACATTTTTCACTAACATTGCATGCTCTACTGTAGAATAATCCTATGTTTTCCTAAAGTAAATGTTGCAAATGAAATTACTAAAAGCATTGGAATGATCTTGAAAATGAAAAATATCAAGAAATATGAAGCTGAAATTCATACAATTATTCACCTCTTTGACAATTGACATAAAACAAATATTCAGTCAAATATAATGAATTATATAATAATTTTGATTATAAAATACACAGAATTCATCATTTGCATTATAAGATTTATAACAAGCACAAAAAAAAAAAAAAAAAAAAAAAAAAAAAGGCAATTGATACTAAAATTAATTGGTTCCTTTGTTTCAATATTTTTTTAAAATTTTCAACATATATTTTTATTTTTGTTAAAACAAAAATAAAAAATTTGTCCTATATATAAAGAGGGGTTGCATACTATTATAACCTATGTCACAACGATAGAAAACAAAATACACCAAAAATGTGATTGATGTGTTATATTGTGAACCAATATCCATTTTTACCACAAACCTGCTTTTCGTATAATATTATTTCCATCACCAAGGCATAATTTAATTGAATTTACAATGCAACACTATCATGGTTTTTGTAAATTTTGTTAACATGAGACATTTTGATTTTATGACATAGGCTAAAACAGGATATATGTATTCAGAACAAAAGGCGATGAAATAGAATTTAAAATAAATTATTGAAGGAAACAAAATTACAGGTCTAGATTTGGTATGAACCCATTTGAGTACGAAGCATTTTAATTAAACCACTAAATTAGGATAATGGAGATATTTAATTAAGTATTCAAATGCAAAACTTTTTCAATTTTTGAGATAAAAGTGGAAAAAGTACCTTTTTCACAGGCAAGATGAGCTAAAACAGATATGGTTTGTATGGTTTTGCCCAGACCCATTTCATCTGCAAGAATTCCATTTAATTTTTTCTCAAACATAGCATTCAACCAATCTAATCCTATGTGCTGATACTCTCTCAGTGCATGTTTCAATAGGAATGGAATTTTAGTACAAACCTATCAAAGATTTACATTTTTTAATAAAATAATCATATCAAGCATTTTAAGTAATTTGTAAGTTTATAAGAACAAATCATATTTACTTGTGTGGTTGATAATGTGTTTCCCTTGGGTTGAAAGCTTTCAGCAGCTGCAGCAATATCACTAATTTCTTTAGTTGGATTATTACTTTCCTGAAATGGAAGAGGAAGAATTTTGAACAAAACACATCCAAAATGTTAACACTATAAAAATGGGGGAGGGGGGGGATTTTTTTTTTTAAAAAAATTTAAGTACATCCTGATCTTCGGAAGTAATCCTTTTCAATAATGATTCGTTATCTTCACCTTTTTCTTCATCTTCTGAATATTCATCACTGCTTCCAGAATCTGTAAAAAAAAAAAAAAAAATTGGATTTCTACAAATCATTATGACTTTGATTTTCATATCTTTTTTAAGAAAGGGGCAATCTTAAATATAAACATATTATAAGAAAATGTAAGGCAATGATAGTTTTGTCATTAAATATTAAGATCACAAATCTAATTAAATTTACAATCCCAGAGATGAGGAGGGAAACCATTTTTGATAGGGATTTTCCTCACCGCCCCGTTTGTCAATAATATTTTGAGCTTTTTAATGTAATAAAGCAAATACAACCAGAAGCATACTTATTAACACCCAAACTTAAAATACTATAAAAGAGATAAAACTTTCACAACGCCTCCCCGCATCACCCAATAGTTTGATCATAGAAACATTAACATAACAAGAAAAATATACTAACCATTAGTAACACTCAATTGTTCCACAGTATCTATTTCAAAATCAGTTGCATAAGCAGCAGCATATTTTTCTCTAAGCTCTTCTATGGACATTTCATCTGAAAATTAATATAAATGAGTGCATTCATTTATCAAGACAAGATCCATTTAACAGAAATCAAATCTTTATAGGATGAGGGGCATTGAAATACTTTAAACTGAGGTATCACAGACCATGATTAGCTTGAATTAGAGAAGAAACTCAAAATTTTTAAAAGCAAAAACTATCTTGCATGAACAACTATCATACTAATGACAGATTTTGAAAGTGTATTATTTTTTCAAATTTATTTGTTTAGCAATTATTTCTGCAATGTTATAATTTTTGATAAGATATTACAAAATTATCAATCATAATATATTTATATTTACTCTTAAAGACTGAAATACATTTTAATTATATATTCCTAAAAATTTTATCGGTATAAAAAATTCTGACAGAAAACCACATACATAAGTATGATTTAAAATCAAATTTATCTTGGTAGAGATATCAGTTATGGGCCATATAAGCAAAAATCTGTATTTTTAAAATTCTTTGCCTGACTTGATAAACAACATTCAAAAATACGTAACATACTAAGATAGATGTATTGAGCTACTGAAATGGAAATTTAACTCTTTTTCTTAAAGAAAAGTTAATTTTTCTAATCAACTCCAAAAGTGGTTTTACGAAGTAGATTGACCACTGAATTTTTTTCAAAACACTTTTGACAACATACTTTCAGCTTCCAAGTCTCTCATTTCTTGATCATGGTCAACATTAATTTCCTCATTCTCTTGCTCCAAAAGTGTTTGTTCATCATCTTCCTCTTCTTCTGAAGCTTCAAAATCATCATCATCACTATTCGTAGCCAGTTTTTTATCATCTTCCGTGTCCTAGTAATGAAAAAATATGAATAATTTTACCTACTTTCTTTCGAACCTTTCAACCAATACATTGCACACAAGCTTTGTTTGGGTACTACATTTCTTCAACATTATACTAAAATTTAACCATTTTTACTTCCAAAAATTAAAAGATCCCACAAGATGGGTTTAATTCATCAACACTTATAAATTTACTACCTTTGAAAAAATAAGTATTGTGATATTCATTTTGCATGTTTATGAACAAAGAAGTTCTATACAGTGATATTTTATCACATGCACGTTAGAGGCAATTGCATTCTATTATTTTCACATTTTGATCTTTCTTATATGCCATTGCAAGAGGATCAGATACATTTACAATAGACGAACTAAATTGTTTCAAAATATTTCTTACTGCATCCCTCCCGATTTAGAATTTTTAATAGAACTTCAAGTTATTTTATCAGTGGTAAAATCATCAATAATTTTAATAATTCCTAAATGAGCTGTATTGCACTTATAAGATTTTATTTATTAAAATATATTTAAATTTAAAATTAACAATTCAGCTCTCTTAATCTTTTTCAATTTATCTCCGCCCCATTCAGTATGCAGAATTTAATTTTTTCTGTTTCGTTCGCAAATACACAATTAGTTTACACAGAAGTAACTCTTTCAACTCTCCTCTCAAAAAAAAAAAAAAAACTGTTGAAATTATGCATTTCTATATAAGAGAGGACTATTTGTTTCAATATTTTATGCATTTAAATTTTATGGTCTGTTTTTCTATATTCAATACCTGTTCAAATTGTGGCAAAGTAGGAAATAATACAAGTATATTACACTTGTACAAAATTAAAAAAATTAGCACACCGTGTCAAATTTCTGAAAAACTATGGAAATATTTTAACAAAATCTGGCAATATATATTTAAAACAGAGTGTGATAACTATTCAAAAATCATTTGATGTACACAGGATTATGCATGAAGCTCATAGCAGAGGATGTACAAAATCTATGTAGTGATATTGAACTGAAAACGAGTCTAATATAAAGCATAAGGAGGCAGTTGGGGAGTCTCTGAGGCAGTCAATCCCACTCCTGCAGCAAGACAGTTTTAAGCTCTGGGATGGTTCTCGGAGAGAGATGGTAAAATGAAATTACTCTCCCAACAGTGCTTCAAACATGCTTTATAAGATTAAGGTAAGGAGATCTGACTGGCCAATTCAAATGGCAAGCATCCTCTTTTTCCAGGAAATCATCGACCAGCTGAACCTTAACTGAACGATTATTGGACATAAACCCAGAAACAATTGCGCCTCTGAAAAGAAGTACATAGGGATTCAAAATTTCCTCTTTATATATAAGCAGAAAGGATCCTTAGTGAAACACATGGAGGGTATAGTAATCCAACATAAAGTATTTCCAAGCCATTACACCCGCACTACTTTTCCTTGATGAGGTAGGAATGGTATCTATCAATTTCTATTCAGATTCAGGTATGCTGAGAGTTTAAATCCAGACATATCTAGACTCTTCTGTAAAACACAAAGTGCTCCACTGAAATCTTGTTTCAAGGACATGTTGTTTTCAATATGCTTAATGCTTTTTCTTATACAATGCATTGAGCGAGATGTAGCCCTCTTTCATGGAGCCTTAAGGCAACTGTAGATTACAAAATTATAGTACTGTGGCACCATAGAGCTCACGAGAATTGTGAAGCTGTAGAAGTCCTGGATTGCTGAGCTGAAAATACAAAATAACGATCCTCGAATGTAATAATGGATCTTAGCAAACTTTTTCCTGGTCTTTTAACACATACAGTTCCCTGAAACTGTTTCCACAATTGAAGACAATACTGAGTGTTATAATGAGCTCTGTAGCCACATGCACTTGTTTGGCATGCCTTCAATCTACTGATAATTATCTATCTCATTCTGACATCCTTACACTTAAGGTTATTCAATTTATCTGATACCTTGTAAAATTTAATTAACTTTTATGAGACAATGAATTTTGCGGGACAGTACAATTACAAAAATAACTGACAATCCTTTGTGAACCGATCTCCATAGTAGCAGCTCTTCTGAAATGCACGTGCTTTACTTATTTGACAATATTTGCAAAATTCTTCAGCATAATTAGTATCTTTGGTTCAATACTTTTTGGGAGGGAAAAAAAAAAAAAAAAAAAAAAAAAAAACATGATTTACAAATTCTTTTCATATTTTATAGGAGTATATTTATCATGTTGAACAAGTAATTATTTCTCATGGGAAGAAACATAAATCCATGCCAGCACACAAAGGGAGAAATAAATGCAACACTTGAGAATGACTTTATAAATCTTATTTCCAGATAATGTGTAAAAATCTACATCTTTTACAAATAAAAAACAAATATTTTGTATTTGTGATACAAAAATCAAAAGTTGAATTTTGTCCAACTTCCATTGAACTTCAACATTTTACTCGTTTTAATATTTATAATTTGTTTTGTACTTCAGTGAGTGAGGGAGTGAATGTCAAGTTGATTGGCGCAAGAGCCAGATATGGCTATGTTGAGCCAAACAAGATTTAACTGTGAAAAAATTGAAGAAAAGATAAAAATTTGTTGACAAGGAGGGTCGAAAATAGAAAAGGATCGGTAGGGTACCCCCCCTGGAGGGAGTTGCGTCATCCGTGTTTATCAAAGACAGTAAACTTCCATGTGAAAGAAGATCACTCAGGTCCCTAAGGTTCGTGAAGCCCGTATTTACCTGAAATTGGTAAGCCCCTGAGGGCTGTTTTGAACTTCAAATCCCTTCTTTAAGTTTTAAACTCATTTCTAATGTATTAAGTAATTTTACAACATGCTATCCAATTACAATACTTAAATAAATATATTTTAATGTCATTGAAACATTTGAAGTCAATGAATATAATCTATACAGACATTGAAAATGTCACTGTGAATGAACAAAACTAGTCTGATAATTTAGCCATACGTAAATGGATAGTAAAAACAGTTCCTTGGGGGTTGGGAAGTCTTAGCAAACAGGTGAACAAAGCTTGTTTTTTTTAACATTAAGTCAATAGATGAATTCTAGTAACATTACAATGAATTATGACCGTAACATATTAAATCAAAATAAAATTAAATGATTACTGATAATATTATACTATAAGATAAGCACAATTTTAGAACATTCATAAATGTCTGAAATATAAACAATCATATAATTTAAATTGAATTAAATTCTTTATGTTTCAAATTTGTATCCAAAGTAAAGTAGGAAGATTCCCCATTCATGGTTTATTAAAAGAAAATTTTTAACAGCTCAGGTGATTTTAGTGATTCAGGTTTTTAAAGTGATTTTAGAATAATTGTAAACAGTAAAAAACAGTTATTTTTTAAGAAGACAAAGCTGTGAATACACACACAACAAACAAACAATCAAAAAAAAAAAAACCTATATTAGTAATTTAAAACTTTGGGGATTAATAACTTTATAAAATCAACTTCAAAATAAACATAATTTATCCAGAATTTTTTTTTTATATTTCCTACACACCACAGAATCATTCTGTAGTAATATATAAATATGACCTATCATTTATTATTATTCTCCAAACAATATTAACATTTGTACACTTAAAAAGTTTTATCCTAAAAACTAATTTTATCCTTGGAGAGGGGGGGGGAGTAACTAATAGAAAAAAAAAACATACTTTAGTGGCAAAGGATTCAGATGCTTCAAGATCTTCATTCATTTTAGAATCATTTAAGGAACTATGAGAGTTTAAGATTTCAGGAGGAAGAGATTCGAGAAAATCTTCAAAAGGCATTTCACTTTCTTGTTGCAAAAGCTTGATTTCTTCACTTTGCTCAACTTCATTGATGTTTTCTTCCTCTTTCTGAATTGTTGCTTCATCATCTTCTTCGCTACCAGATGGCTCAAAATCTAAAAACAATTTTAATTTAAAAGAAAGCCCAACAAATATATAAAGAAACTTCTCTATCATATTTACTAATATTTTAAACAGAAACCACAATAAAACTAAACGATAGCTTTATATTTAAACAAATTATATTACATCTCAAGTTATACTTGAAAAAACCAATTTTAAAAACCAGCTATTTATCATTTTAAAATCAATACTGCAAGAACCATATAGAAAACTGAACGGGTCAAAAAGATGAATAAAATTTTATTTGTACTAAAAATTAAATTAGCATCTTCACAAATATTCTTCTCTTTTTTGTAGTATTTAAAAAATAAGAACAAGTGATTGAATGGATACAATGAGTTAATCCATTTTCGTCAAAGCTATAAAATGTTGCCCAACAATGAATTGGTGAAATCAGATTAGAAATGATGAATGAGTAATCAGAACACCAGAAATCATGGTATACAGTGGCTTGGGTGAAACTGTGCCAACCTCTATGAATGGCAGGATTAAAATGTTCAAAAATAAATAAACAAACATCTCAGCCTTATATCCAATTTAAATGATCTCTAATTTAAAACACAATTTCCGCAGGCAGATTTATAAAAAAAAAAAAAATACACATGAAATCTTTCATTCACATTAATAGAAAATTCATGGATTTACCATCTGATTCATAATCGAATTTCCTTTTAGGAGTGTCTGGAGCTGATTCTGGAAGAGGTGTGGAACCCCTGCTGGATTCTGGACTATCTTTGATGCTTTGATTCATGCCTTGGGTTAGCCAAGATGAATATTTTTCTGTTTGGTCTACAATAAAATTTAAATGCACATCCAACACTTTTTTCCGCTTTTCTTCAAGCCATGTCTGTTGTTTATACTCAGCTAACTGTAAATTACAGGAATAACATTTTAAACACATGGTTGGTCAACATTTTTACTTAGTAACATTAATTTGAATAATAGAATTAGAAATATTATCAAATTATAGTTAAAAGCTGATATGCACACAATTACTTTTCAAACAAAAAAAATATTTGGATTGATCAGAATCAATTTTATTAATATCTCTTCAAATTTAACTATTGCAACTTTTTCTTTCCTTAAAAAAAAAAAAAAAAAAACCCTTAAGACTCGTTTATTTGATACCTTTTAGAGTTTACATTCAGAAGTAATGAACTACTTCATTACCTTCTCAATATTGCTCCAGAATTGTTTGATCTCTCTTGCAATAGTGCTAGCAATTTTTCTTAATTTCATGTGTTCTTCTTTTTCAGCCTTCTCAGCTTTTATTTCTTTCTCTTGAAAATATTTGGTGATCATACGAGCACACTAAAAATAAAACAGTTTTAGTGTGACAGAACTAGTAAATAACAGTTTAAAAATCTTAGAACTCCATATACATAGACTTACTTCCATGCTTAGACTTCATATACATACAACATAGCCTTAAAAAAAACATTCACTTATAAAATGATACAGAGATGTGTTAAATAGCCTCTCAAAACAATTATTCCTCCCTCTCTATATTTATGACAAGCTTACAAAAATGTTCTAGTTCAAAATATTTAAGTTAAAAAAGTGATGTATCGTTTTAAAATCCTTATAACCATAAAACTCCACACTTGATAAAGTTATTGGGGGGGGGGGAATTAATTGTACCAATGAACATTTTGATCTTAAATTATTTTTTCCACTCAAGAAAATTGAATAGAGGATTTCACATATATATAAATATATATTAAAAATAAATTATTTACCCTTTAGAAATCTTTCATAATTCAAATAAGTTAATGTTTTTCTTCTACGAAAAATTCAAAAAATCAATACATTTCAAGACCACAATTAGGATTAAGAACTTAAAAATAATCATCTTATATTTAAATATAATCATAGCAAAACCTTTTTTGCAGCAGCCTTTTTCCATTTTCTTTCTTGTGCAAAATCTGTAGCCAACCAGGCCATTTCTTCTAACAAATAGTCCCAATGAGCTTTGACTCGAGGACCTTCAGCAACTTTAGGAAGTCTTTTGGAAGACCACAAACCTTCTTTTCGTAAATCACCAACCCTTTGCATGACATAAGCTTCCTATAAATTAATTGAGAATAGATAATTCAAAGACAAAATAATCCATCTCAAATTAAAAAAACTGCAGTAATTTTTTTTTATCAAAGAAAATATTACCTGTTTTGCTCTTTCGACAATCTCCTCTTGTGATCCAATCTGAGAATCATATACAGATGATATTGAGTTGTGTTTTGAAGAATGCTTATGAGATGGAGCAGGTTGTCTCACATTTTTTATCATTGCAGCTTGAATTATAGATGAAGTATTGAATAAACGCTGAGAAGGTGAAGGAAAGGAAGCAGTTCGGAATGCCTGGGTGTGACTAGAGCTTGAAGGTGATTTTGATAATGAATTTTCACCATTTAATCCTGCAAATAGGAATTTAAGTAAATTTAATTATTTTTTTGAAGCGACCTCAGAATGATTTCTTTACAGTATATGTATGTAAAATTATGAAGAACAAAAAATATTCATATTTTGAGGCAATGTTGAAATTTTTTTGCAATTTATGCTTAAAGGAATAAAAAGTCAGATAAAAGTTTTTGAATAAATTGATTGACAACATCCTGCTTGTAGAAAGAATTTATTAACTAAAATGTTTAAAATTTAACTACAGAGAATACTTAGAAGTCTAATATTGAATAAATTGAGGTCGTATATTCCAACTTAACACTTTCAAATTCTGAATATTACATAATTTGAAAGGAAAATTAGAGGTTTAGACATTTGGGAACACCATTAAAAAAAAAATTAATTTTAAAGATATTTTTATGCGATTTTTTATTTCATAAACGTAAAAGAATAAATGATTTTTTAATTAAAAAAAGGGGGGGGTTCAAATTTTAACATATTTCATATTGAGAAATGTAAATTTTCTAAAGGATAAATAAAATATAAAGGTATAAATAAAAGCAAGGTATAATTAAGTGCAAAAGTGATTTACTTAGTATACAACTGAAGTTTATCGCAAAACATAATTGCAAAATATTTCTATAATCTGTTATCAAAATGCATTTTTGTAAAATGAAAATCTACAAGAATAAGTACTCATCAGACCCTGATGTTCTCATTTGGAAAAATCTAAAAAAGCTATATAACTTTTTACAAATGTTTCTGATTACTTGGATATGCAAATTTAAGTACAAGTTCGATCTACTTCATAATTGAGTGTCTAAACAGTTTATCATAATTAAAAATTCTACATTTTATGATCAGTTGAATAATTATAAGCTTTCAGTTCAAAAATTATTAACATAACATAAAGAAAACTGTATACTTAAAATAAATAATTAAAACAATATAAAAAAAGTGGTTCCACCCCTTTATATATATATTATGGCTGCATACTTTGTTGATAAGGGATGATTTGTAAATTAAGATTTCTATGGAATTTTAGTTAAAGTTCAAATGAAAGTACCCATGCAGAAAAAGACTTATAGAGCATTTGTATCTAAATTCTGAATTAATAGTGAGAATAACCTTAACTGGTTGAAGATGTTATTCACATCTTGATTTTAAAAAGCCAAAATGTTAAAAACCATTTCTAAAAATGTACTAAATATAAAAAGATTAAGGCTTCATATTTTACAACACTAATTAGGAAATATTAATGATATGAATAATATAAAAGTGTGCAAAGCACAAAGCATGTAAAAGTAATATACGATAATATATATATATATATGCGTGTGTTGACAATTTAAATTTTAAAAAGAAAAACAATTTCTAACACAAAAACAGTAAAATCCCTTACAAATGATAAACAATACATCAACTTAAATAAAAGAAAATTTATGCTGCATGCACATTTTTTAATTTTTACTTATTTTATACTTTAAATATATTATATGAAAAAAAAAAAGACTTTCTTAAATGAAGTGACGCTTAAGTAAAACACTGTCACTAAAAATGATACAGTAAAATTTGTTTTTAATATAAGTTCAAAATATTTAATAAAGAATGAGCTATGGGCACGCATCGAGATGAAATTTTCTAACCTTATACCACTATGCCATATGATTTACAAATTGATAATTGGAAGTAGAGTAGGAATCATTTGCGACACCATAACACCCGAATCACCTGATTTTAAAAGGCAGATGGTGACACAAGTTATAAACGAGTAGATAAAAATCCAAATATTTTAAAATAAAATCAAATGCTTTCTTCAAAATGCATTATTTAAAAGGCTAAGAGAAGGTCTACCAACCATTTTAAAAGTGCTAATCTGTTCGGACTGGACACCAATTCACGAGCGTGAAATGCAGTTCCAATCATATATACGCACAGAGAGAGACGAAGAGTTATGTAAAAAGACATAAAATGAAAAAATATAGCTCAAAGAGAAAAATACTTCCATACTTAGTTTAATTTTTTATTAACGTCGCACTAGAAACAACTTGAGAGCTATTGGAGACGGACCTCGTAATTTTGAACATCTGCCAAGTGAACTTGTACATTTAGAATGAAGCAAGATTCATTAATATAAATGGAAATATATCTTTACACACACATTATCAAAAGTGGGAGTGGGGGGAAATCCCAGGTGGAAAAGAAAAACATTTCCATTATTAGAACATTATTTAGCATAGTTTGTTTATATGTACCTCAGAATGGTGGCATGTCTTGCGATTCATCACAGATGGAAATTTATATTTTTAAACACATGAAATGAAAATATCCAGCTTAACCCGTTCACTCTCCTGTGTCCAGCGTATCACGTTAGATACACTCTGACAATGGCTGCTGCAGACCAACATATCAATAGATATGCTTCATAAGAAAGTTTTGATTTTTTTAATATTACTAGATGGCATGACAATACCGCGAAATCTATATAAATAGGTTATTTGGAGTGTTGACCTTAGTGATATGAGATTAAGATTTCACTTCTGATAATAAAGAGAGGGGGGGGGGGGTATTTGTTAAAAGCCTGTGTTGCTGTGCAGCTGTTTAAATGTAATGGCATGATTTAAAGGGTGCACTTGCTTTCGGTTTTCTTTCCTTTTTTGCTTGCTTCTTAGAAGTTTGAATGAGAATTTATGGATGTTTAGGGGGGTTAGGACTTTTAGTAGCAGATGATCTTAGCTGTTCGTTTCATTTGGTCAGTTTTTATTTAAAGTGAGTCATGACAAAAAGAAAGTATTTATATGAGACTTAGATTCTCGAATTAATGAATGAATCTGACAGCGATGTTATCGAAAATACTGATAAATCTGCACTGTTTAGTGACTTAAATGATGATTCTGGAACAAGTACAGTTATATATGAGATATAAGAAGACAAATCAAGCAAACAGCAATTGCATGATGACTGGTGCAATAGCTTGAAATCTGCATTCTCTTACATTCAAAGAGAAACCAGGATTGAATATAGATAGTTCTGTTATTTTAGAAAAGTTTCATTACTAAAATTTAAATCACAATTGACTCATCAGATTATGGAAAAATATATGGAATACAGAGACATAAAAACTCCTATTCAAAAGTCAAAATTCATTACGATTCATTGGACAGCATTTTCCAAAACTGTACATAGACATTAAGGGGGGATGTGCCCTTTGCTCAAAATCTTGCGGAAACGTCAAAAGTTGACAAAATATGTGTGTAAGACGAGATTGAGTATGCATTGAAGAATGTTTTTAAGAATACCATACAGCAAAATAAGATTCATTTTTTCACACTTTAATATTCCATGTTAAGGTACATCATTACACCATGAAATTTATGTAAAAAAGATATAATTTTTGATTAAATCTATTTTTCTTTCATATATATATATTAATTTTAATGCATTTTAAATAATATATGTATAAGAACCAAAATATTCTAATGATTAGCTGATTTTAAAGGAATTTTTTTTTTGCAAACTAGGCTTAATATCCAAAATCGTCTAGACACAGCCTGACTCCCTGCTAAGAAGTCGCAGGCCCAGAGAAGCACTTCCCCCCTCCTGTAGTGAAAGGGTTAAGGATGAGAAAAATATTTTCATTCTAAGAACATTGTTGGATAGTTTCCTCGTCTGCACTCAAAATGATTCACAATTCATAATATAGAAATATACTTTTACAAACAGAACATTAAAAGTGGGAAAAAAAAACATTTCCATTCTCAGAACATTGTTTAGTATAGTTTTTTCCTATGTACCTCAGAATGGTGAATGACTCGTGATTCATCACAAATGGAAATTTATATTTTTAAACACATAATAAAACTTTTGCTTAAGGAAGAGAAAAATATTTTCCTCTCTAAGAACAATGTTGGATAGTTTCCTCATCTGCACCCAGAATGGTTCCCAATTCATAATTTAGAAATATACTTTTACAAATAGATAAAAAGAGATAGAAAAATATTTCCATTCTCAGAACATTGTTTAGTATAGTTTTCTCATATGTACCATAAGCTATGAGAGTACTCATAAGCTATGAGAGTGGTGCACGACTCATAATAGATGGAAATTTATATTTTTAAACACATAAAATGAAAATATACTGCTAAGGTAAGAGAAAAATATTTCCTATCTCAGATAATTGTGGGATAGATTACCAATCTGTACTGAATCATGGGATAAGTTTCTTATTATGTACTTAGTATGATACATGATTCATCTTATGGAAATTTATGTTTTCAATTACAATATTAGATATTCAAAAGCCCACTGAAGGAAGAGAAAAAAATTTCCATTCTCAATACATAATGATGGATTAGTTTCTTCAAATGTACTCAAAATGGAGCATGATTCATCAAACGGAAATTTGTGTTTTTCAATCATATAAATTAAAAAATATTGTTGGAGGAAGTGAAAAACAGTTCTACACTCATAATATATTGCATATTCATTCATATAAGGAAACATATATTTACGCACACAATATCAAAAGAGAGGAAAAAAAATATCCCTGGAAGAAAAGAAAGCTATTCAATTCTCAGAGTAATGTGCAGTATAGTTTCTTCATATGTACTCAGAATGGTGCATAATTTATCACAAATGGAAATTTAAATTTTCAAACACATGAAAAGAAAAAATCTTGTTAATGGATGGGGGGAAATATTGACACTCTTTGAAGACTGCGAGATAGCTTCCTTAATCATATTTACAAAGGATAGAAAAATTTAAAAATTTTAAACCTGAGGATAGTTCAGTTTGCTTTCCCACCTGTGTCCAAAAATGTAGAATGGTTTATAACAGAAGAAATTACAGATCAAAAATAAAACTGAGCAAAAATGGAATGTCACATAGACAGAAAAGGAATATTTCAAGTATTATAAGACTGTTCTGTAATATTTTTTCATACGTATAAGAATTTGCACACATGTGAAGGTGAGGAAAACATACAGAAAAACAATTATTTCTTGTCTTGGAATACTAGAATTGAACATTTGTCACTGAGGAAAATACTAAGTGTTATACAGAAAATTGGTAAAATGCATAAGGACTAGGAAAAAATTCTCATTTTCAATATGCTGCAAGCTATAATTTTCTTGTGAATACTAAATTTTGAACAAAAATATATTCAGATATGGCAAGTTAATTTAAGATTAATTTTAATGCACATTCTACTTTTTGAATCTGCATGTTTAACTGTTCTCAACAATCTTCCCCTTCCTTAAAATTGACATAAATACAACATTAAATACTTCTTTTTAAGAGGCAGTGCACTTTCTTATCGGGTTTTGAGTCCTAGCTATATTCAGAAACAAAATCTTATATATGATAATCTTTAATTGCAGAATTATTTATCTTTTCTGTGTTGACACAAGAAGAAATTGTACATGTGAAACATTATTTCTAAAGAAATCCTCTCCCCTCCCATTTACAAAAATTAGCTTGTTTCAGATTTAAAAGAATTTTGAACTAGATTAGGTGAATATATATAAATGAACACAATGAGTGTAGATGTTAATGCATTAACAAGAATATGGGGGTAAAGTGAGAACATCCCTCTAACATTTAATCTTGCATCAATGTACTAATCACTAAAAATCTATAAAATACTATTTTATCAAGCAAATAAAAAGTATAATAAACAAGATAGGTGATACAGCTGAAAATAACCTTTATTTGGAGAACTAGTAATCTTTAAAAAAAAATTTCCTAACTTACTGAAAGAATAAATACTAGTTACAAAGCCATATTTAAACACAAAAAATCCTATAAAATTTCCACACGCAATGTTATCAATCAAGCATATCAAAAGCAACACAGATTTAATTGTTACAAACCCAGCAGTTGATCAAGGTACACATGTAATTTGCTACAATTGCAACAGGTAATAATCACAATAAAACTGTAATTTACCAGAAGATAGTGTACAACTCAACCCTTCTATAAGGGGGGGGGGATGATAAACGCTGTTTTGACCTGCATTTACATACACATTTAAAGGAAGTGATACATTGTTGGAAGTTCATAAGAATATCAGAACAATTTTTTAGGATCTTTATTAGTGGTGTGCACTTCAACGATGGCTAGTTTGTGCAAGAGAAGACAACATTTGTAGCACCCTCAATATATATTTTTTTAAAAAAAATGTGATGATTACAAGAAATGGCTAATGTAAAAAATGTCTGGCAAATATTACACAAGACTGGACCCAATACTTTCAAATAGGAAACATACTTCTGCACTTCAATCTCCATTTAAGACAAGTAAGTAGCAATATTGTTTGTACCAATACACTCATGATCAAATTTTGTATAATTTTTCCAGTTTGGCAGTAACACTTCAGATTTCTAGCCAAGGAAGACTCAGATTGGTCTTCATATCAGAATTCTTTCATTTTTTTTAAAAAAAAATTAGTTCTCATGCTTAGAATCCAAAGCAAGTTTAGTAAATTTTCCTCCGAACGAGAATTGTATAAAAAAAATAGTGAGATAAAAATCCATAAGTATAAATAAAGAGATAAAATGCATAAGACAAAATAAAGATAATGGAGCATAGAGATTTGAAAGAAAAGCAATGAATTACACAATGCCATTAAAATCTCTATACCAAGTGTTGGCACTCTATACGGGTGTACAAGATTTGGCATAAGGTTCAATTCTTAGTGTTACTGTACAGCACTCTACAGAGTTATCTGATAATGATGAATTGCCTTGCCACTTTGCACATGACACATTTTCACTTCTTTCGTTCAGTTAGTAGCCTTGATACACAAATATGATTTAAGCCAGAAGTAGAATTTTGTTTGATGCACCTTACACACTATAGGTTACTTTAACTTTACGAGATGTTCTTAGTTTTACTGTGAAAACTTGTATTTAAATTGTTTAACTTTGTGACAATTTATACCTACATATTTATCAAATGGCCTCTAAAAAAAGAAAACTTTATGAGCACAAATTTCTCGACTCTTGGACAAAGAATATGGATTTATACAACAACAGGATTGTGCTATATGAGTGATATGTTGTGAAAACATGTCAATGTGAAGTGTACAGATATTTTCAAGCTAAACATCAGTCCACATTTAAAAATTCTGATGAAAATTGAGAAGTTATAAAAAGAGCTGCTACTGGATATAAGAAACAAGTTATATATATATATTTGTCAAACAACTGGAACCAAATTTAAAGCAACTAAAAGTAGTTCCATAATTTCTCAGTGTGTAGTTATCAAAGACAAATCTTTCACAGATGGTGAATCTATTGAGAACATATTCTCAAAAAGTGTTGAAATATCGTTCAGTGATTTATCAAATCTACAAACTAAATTATCCTGAATTCAAGAAATACTGCCTTCTGCACGAACTCTTGAAAGACAAAAAACTCAAATGGCAGAAAATGTAAAAATAAAACAGGATTATAGATTGCAAGAAACTGTTGGATTTGGGAGTTGCTCTTGATGAAAGTACCGATGTGAATGATGTTGTGTATCTTGCAGAAACTGCACAATATTGTGATATAGATCAACTTTATAAAGAATTATGCAGCTTGATTCCTCTGTTAAAGACAACTGATAAGGACATGATATTTCTTCAAAAATAAATTATTTTGCAAGTAAAAACATTTAATACAAAAAAAAAAAGTTTAAATACTCCTGGCACTCCTGCAATGGTTGGCAAGGAAAAAGGATCTGTCATGCTTCTAGAAAATCATATTGGTCATAATGTATTGAATTTCCATTGCATAATACATCAGGAAAGTTTAGGTGCCAAATTTTGTAACAACACTTAATTTCTGTAACGTACACTACTGTTAAAATTTCATAGTGTTTTGTACTTCAACAGTACACAGGCAATTTAAATTTCTTTTAGAACAAATGGAAAATGAATACGTGGGTCTCCCCTAACACAGCCATGTTATTGGATAAATTGAGGTAATGTCTTGAATAAATTTGTGTCATGCATCAAATACGCAAGTTTTACTTAATGACGAGGAACAACACTTCCCCACATTGAACAATAAAGAATGGAAATGCAAACATATATTTTTCTGAATGATATAACAAAACTTAGGATTGTAAAGAAAGGGCAAACATATCGAACTTTTTGAATGTTGGCAAAGCAACAAAATTAAATACATCTTCTTAGTCATTGTAAGTGCTTCCCAAACAGTTTATTCTGCACTTAATGGTGAATGTACAATTACAAGCAGAACCATTTTTTAATGGTTTAGCTGAGCAACTGGTAACAGCTATAAATTATGAGGTTCTTATTTAAAAAGTTTTAAATTTACCCACCTATCTTTAAGTTAAATAAAAAGTACAGCATTATTGGTAGTTTCAGAATTATTTAAATAGCTAGCAAAATTTATGATCAAGGCAAAAAGAGCCTGGGAATTCAGCAGAAAGAGGAGTGCTGCAATGTTTGAGAATGAAGAGAGATGAGAGACCAATTTGCAATCCGACACCACAAAAGCAACAACCACATTGGTCCAGAAGTTAAAGGGAGCATTACTTCAGATTGGAGTTCAAACAGGGTGATCTAAAACCTGTTGTGTGGATTGTTAAATTACAAAGGGTTTGTTAATTTCAAGTGTGGTTGATTCTAAATTTTGAATTTTAAGGGCTGAAAAGGTTGCAAGATTTTAAATCCCAAGGAGAATGATGGGAAAAAAAAAAGAAAAAAAAAAAAAAGTTTTCTTAGTTACCTGCATTGACAGTGACATCTGGTGAGTGTGTGTGTGTGGGGGGAAATCATTGAAAGTTCACAATAAGTGTTTCTCTTTGGAAAAATAATAGAATTAAATGCGAAGCACAACATAGCATGAATATATTTTTAATGTGTTTGAAATCCTAATGCTAATTTTTTTAAAAAATGAATGGAATATCAATGAATTAATTTAATGAGTTTTAAGCCTTTTTAGGACTGGGAAGTGCTGATATTGATGTCCAAGGGCAGCTTTTGATCCTTTTTGTGATGATAGAATTGATGGACTGTAGGCAGGTATTCTGAAATAATTCATTAGGAATTTGAGAAATTATGTGATTGCTTTTTAATGAACTCTAAAATTGGGACAATTTTAAGATCTTTATGTAGGACTTCATTCCGAACAAACTAGGAGACATTTGCAATTTTCCTGAGGTGCATATCTTGCAAGATGTTCAATCGTTTCAGATTTTTAGTAGCGGCTGACTTCCTAATAGGTGATGCACACAATACGATTAGTCTCAGTATTGATTAATAGAGCCGAATTTTGTACCTGATCACCAACTTGCTCTTTTGAGAAATCAAGCCAGTAAGCAATCAGTTCATTCTAGCAGCCTTTAGATGGACTTCTCGGATGTGGTGGGCATATGTTAATTTCGTGTCTAAAAACAACCCTAAGTAACTTAGGAGACAGGTTGATCATAAATGGTGGCTGTTGAGAAAATTGCCTATGATTTTCCAGTCAAGCCAGAGCTGTAGTAGAGATATATAATTCTGCAGTCTATTTATAATTTTCCTGATATCTAACGTTTTGGGACATGATGGTAGCATAAATGGCCAAATGAATGTTTGCAGCCTTCAGAATATTATTTATGTACAAGGGAAGTAATTGGGGAGACAAAATACTACATTGTGGTATGACACTAAGAATTGGTCTGGGGGAGTAGACTGTGTTTATACTCAAACTATGAGAATCCAGGACTTAGTGGATAAGTTTGATTAGTTGATCCAAAATTCCAAGTTGCATCGAGACCTTCATGCCAAAGTTTATCAAACACTATGGTAATATCAATAAAAAGCATACCCATGGCTAAGTTTTTGAAAAGCCATGTTGAAAACCACTTTGTAAAAAAACTATGCACCTCGGGAATAATTATATTACTGGCAAAATATATCTGGTTCAGGCAATATAAAAGAACAAATTTTTAATGATTTAGCTTGCACATATATATGCATCTCTACATGCAAGTAAGTTGACACAATGAGCAGCATTTCAAAAACCTTGCAATGCTAATTAAAATAAAAATTCTTAACTTTTTCCAAAAGTATGATAATCATATTAAACCTAAGGGTTAAAAAAAAAAAAAAAAAAAACCCAATTTGAACTACTGTTAAAAATTGGACAGCATATTTATGGTTAAAAATACTGACATCAATATTAGAGTAACTCTTTAGAGCTGTAAATCAAGCACAACAGAAGGCAATCTTATTTTGAAATATTCATCAGAAGACATTAAGCTAGACCAGTGATCTTCAAATTTTGCAGACTCACAGAACCCTTACAACTATTACTTCTTTCGCTGAATCCTATCTCACTCTTAGAAAAACATATCTTAAAATAATATTTTAAAGTTGATTAATATGTTATAGTAATATGCAGAAACATGTTACAAATATTAAAAAGAGAGAGAGAGAAAGAATTACATTTTTTACTAAAAAATTGTAAAACAAAATTAATGTAATTATTTCATTAATAGCATTAACTATTGCTCCAGATGTCACCTACTTTTGTTTTATATTTAGTGATGGGTGTTCTTGCATTTTTTTTTTTACACAAAACTGTCAAAGTCTAACTCTTTCAGCAATCGCATTTCATATTCTGCATTTAATTTGTTTCTACATTTTGCTTTCAGAGACAAATACATGAAGAATTTTATTATTTTTTTCATGGAACACATAATGGTAGCTTGCCTTTAGATAACTGCGGTCATGCAAATTTTGCAGCGTATGTGAATCTACTTCACTAACACATTAATTGAACAATTGAAAATAAGGATTCTCACAATCTCCATGTATGCATTTACTAACATTCCATTAAAACAATGGCAGCCCACACACTAAGTTTGATTATTTTCAAAGAAAACTAGGTGTTTATTAATAGTAATTCTAATTAACTAGTGTTTCCTTTGACTCGCTAAGCTCTGGGGTTACATGGAACACACTTTGAAGACCACTGAGTAAGACAATTCAAACACAATATTTAGTTATGGAAGCTATAACTACATATATGTTCTGAACAGGTTTGAAGCTTTCCCTTCAGACCTTAAGCTATCATTCTGAGATTATTTTAACTGTTTCATGTTAACATAAAATTACCGATGTTTTCAATTACTTTAAGTTACCTCTTAGGGTTTTATTTCAAGGTTTGATTTTGTTAACGTCACACTAGAAGCAACACAAAGGCTGTTGGCATCAGAACTTATAATTACAAACCTTGCTCAAGTGATGAGAACGATACCTGAGCTAGCACTCTCTCCTAACTTCCACACCAAGCCAACAAGAAGACTTTTGGCCCAGACAGATTTAACATGCATCAGCACAGGCTACACAACTGGTTTTTTATGGCAGCACGGCTCGACCTGTGAATTGACGAAAATCGCCGGACACAACCATGACATTTTATTTTAAAATTACTCTTATTCAAGACAAACCACTAATTTTTTTTTAAAAGACCCAAAACAAATCCTATTATGAACTACAAGCAGAAGGTGTTTTATAAGGAAACTTCTTTTTACAATTTTTAAAGCTGTGATATCATAGTTCTTATACTTATCATTTTTTGGAATGTATATTAACCTATATTAGAATTATATCATGACTTCCTTCTAGGAGTGGATACTAATACTTTGCTTTTTGCCCAGTCAAGTCTATTTGGCAACGGTTGGCCAGTATTGGTCTGCAAGATGAATTTTTTAAATTGTGATGTGAATGCTTGAGTGTCATATAAAATTTGTTAATAAGATATTTTAAATGAATTTGATACCATGAAATATTTTCCACTACATCACAGCTTAATTTTATTGATGGCAAGTGCTGAGACATGATCCTGATAAGAGAGGAGAGAAGAAGGGGGGGGGGAGATGGCATCCTGCAGTGTTTAATTTTGGAATTGCACCCCACAACAAGGTAACATTTCGAAGTGTGCTCTGCATTCAGCCACGATACTTTTTTTTAAAGGAATACAATGATTCCTGTAGCCTAAGTTGTTACTGTTGTGGATGTTCCGAGACCCCAAATGGGAAGTGCTGGAACAGCAAGCAAGGAATTGAGAAAGCTTCTGCAAAAATGATATAGAGAATATTAGCATGTATTTAGTACTATCTGAGTGTCAAGCTAGTAGGATATCTCCTCAAAAGTAACTTTGAGTTGAATATCTGTTGTGTCAACTACCACAAGATGTTGTGCAGATAACTGCCCATAAAACTGAGGGAAAAGCAAATGATTATAATCATGTAGAAAAAAAATCATTGTTGAAGAGAAATAAGTTAGCTCCTGAAAACTTCTATAACTGTAGTATGCACTAGAAAATAGATGAACATATTTGGCAAGTGCAAACTTATTCTGATGGATGAACTTCAGGATTAAAAGTCAAAAACCTTGATTGATTACAGGATCTTATAGCAGAACTCGGACTGTGCATTGACTATAGGAAGTTAAAAAAAAATTAATAAAATCCAATATTTCCTTAAGCCTAACATCAAGGAATGGATTGATGCAGTTTCTGCAACAAAATAGATTAGTGTGTTAGATCTGTCAAAGGGTTATTAGCAGATACCCAAACCAAAGAAACACAAAGGTATGCAACATTCATCACTAAATTTGGATCATTTGGACAACTTAGAATGCCACTTGGACTGAAGAAAGCCTCCCTTTACTTCAGTAAAATGATGGCTGAACTATTGAGAAGATGTAAAGAATTTAGCCGTGCCTTATCTTAATGAGGCGATCTACTCTCTCGACTAGACCGAACAACTGAAGCATCTTGATCGAGTGTTGGAAAGGATTGACAATTAAATATTAAGATAAACAAATGTAGATTTGTCTGATCAACAGTTCAAAAACCTTGGAGACTATGTTGGTCAAGGGAAGAGATCTCCAAATGAAATTAAAATCCAAGTTCTTTCCACCAAGACCGACATTCAAGCATTTTTGGAATTAGCAGGATTGGAAATATATATCAGTTTTCGATTTTACCTACACTATTGACTGAATTATCAAAGTAACAACAAAAGAAGTCCGAAATTCTGTAGAATTATCAGTGTCAGCTGACATTTTGAAAGGCATCTCACTGAAAAACTTGTGCTATATGCTCCTAAATTTGGTGTTTCTTTCATCTTATAATACAATGCATCTGATGCAAGAATAAGTCTAACACCAAAAAGATGAAGAACATCCTGTGCTGTGCTTGAACAAGAAATTTTTATCCACTGAATGTGGATACAGTACTATTGAAAAGGAATGTGCTACCATGATTTATACTGTCAAGAAATTGAGTGTGAGTGAGTGAATGTAAAGTTTAATGGTGCAAAAGCCAGATATGGTTATGCTGCACGAAACAAGATTTAACCGAAGTCCAGACATAAAGAAATAGGGGAAAAAAATTAGTTGACAAGGAGGATCGAAAACAGAGAAGGATCGCATGAATAACCCAGGGGCGAGTCACCCATATTTATCAAAGATAGTAAACCCCATAGGAAAGAAAAAGATTATCAGGGTACCTTGGGGTCATGATGCTCGTACTTAACTAAAGAAGATAAGTCCCCTGATATAATGCCCAGGAGCAGGGTGCCCGGCTGTACCCCCAGACGCAGGATACCCATTTTAGTAGCCTCTTACAATATGTGCGAGCTACAATGGGTGAAGAAATTGAGATACTATTTGGATGGACAATATAAACTCTATATTCAGAGATTTACCATAATCCCCTAGCGTGGCTGAAGAAAAACTCTGGTGTTAATCCTAGACTGATAAATTGGACATTAGTTATGCAGTCTAGTAACTACGAAACCTTTCATAATAAAGGGAACCAGCACCAGAATGCTAATAGCTTAAGAAGACTATTTTAAAAAGAAATTGATATGTGAATGATACTCATAATCATTATGGAATATTTTTTTTCCTTGTCTATGTCAACAAGTTATATTAGGAAATGCTTGTTTATTTTATCTCGTTATATTAATGTTGTTTCTTTAAGAATGTTCATGTTAATTCTTTAATGAAAGTTTTTACAAAAATGCTTTTAACTATGATCTTGACAGGAGAGGAGATGTGATGTCACAGTTCTTATAATTATTTTTCATTTCTTTATTACTGTTTTTTGAATGTAGTATGGATCTATATTTTATCTGTACTCAGTATATTTTATGAAGAAACTGCTTTCTGCAATTTTTAAAGCTGTGATGTCTTAATCTTTATACTTATTATTTTTGGATATTGGTTAGTAATACTAAAGCCACACTAGAAGCAACCCGAGGGCAATTGATGCCTGATATTATTTTTGGAATGTATATTAATCTGTATTCCAATGACAAAAATCACGAATTCCTGCTTAAAGTGGATGGCTTTTTACCCAGTCAGTCTGTTTGCCAATGGTTGGACAGTTTTGATCAATAAAATGATTTTTTTAAATATTGCGTGAATGTACGCATGAAGGTGAATTGGATGCCTCGAAATATCCACGATGCCATAAAGCCAAAAGAAGAAACAAATCATAGAAACCTACTTTAAAGTTTCATAAAAAAATAAATAAGTTCTTAATTTACATGTAATTAAATTATCATGAGATCAATATAAGTCCCTAATATTTATCAACAAAATGTTATTCTCTACCTATTTCTTTTTATCTAAATTATCTATTCATGAATTTTCTAGATAATAAAATGTTTATGTTATATCTCAATCAATAGAAGAGAATAAAATGTAATTTTTAAAATTTAGTAATTCTATTTTGGTCCTCTTGTCCAAATTTGTATTATATTGCAGTTATGTTTCCAATTTAATATTTCTCATCAGTGTCAAAAATTTTGACTTATAATGTGGATATAACAATTTTAAAAATTCAAATGATACAAACAAAATAATCTTGGGGGAAAAAAATTGACATGTTTTTAATCACCTAAAATGTTGTCTTGAAATAAGACATCCCCTTCCCCTAAAATAACAATTCTACCACAAAAAAAATACCTCCTTATAAAAACATTAACAAGCTTCAAATTCTATTATTAATCAGTGATATACATATAGGCATACAGGACAAATCCTAACAAGCACAACAGACTGCCTCAAAACACATTCTGGCATGAATGTTGAAAAATTACTTGAATATTTTCAATTCTGGATTTCATTTTCAATACTGACTTGAAAAGTTATATATTTTATCTTAGCCAAAGTATTTTTTAGCTCATTTCTAAAATAGCCCTTTTTTGGCACACGAAGAAATTAATGTGTGTAAAAAATCTTACATGATAAATTAATTTTAAGTTGTTTGACAAATTTGTGCAGCCAAGTATACCTAATCCTTTTTGGCAATTTGACAAGCATCAACACCCAGAATGATCAACTGCTTGCGAACAAGGTTTAAAAAAAAAAAAAAAAAAAAAAAAAAAGCCATAAATGAAAAAAGTACATATTTATTTTAATATTAACAACATTAACAGACTACACCTTCTCATTTAAGTTAAATCAATATATGAAATAACTATTACTTTAGAATAGAAAGATTAATTAAAATTTAAAAACAGGAATATATATATAATGAATCAAAGCTGAAATGGAATGAAGAATATGCTTTTCCTCTTTAACTTTCTTATGCATCAAAAGCAACTTTCAGTCAGGCAATACTTGGCTTAATGCCATTTTACTAAGAAAACAGAGAAAATTGATGAATAAAAATTAAACCAGTCTTGCTTCATAAAATCTTTGTGATCTAAGAAAAATGAAACCTGGATTTGGTTTAATGTAAATGAATCACACATAAGTAACCCAAATAAAACAGACTGGAAAGATATTACAGGAAATTATCAATGCTTTTGTCTAAGGTCAAAAATCTTAGAAAATGTCATATATTCATGTTTTTAATTTTTCAATAAATACTAAAATTCAATTTTTTGCTACAATTTTCTTAATAGAAGGTGTATTAAAATAAGGCATAATAAAATATACTAAAAAAAGAATGATGGATTACATAAAAATGGAATAAAATATACAATACTACTGAAATTGCATTGACAGAAAATAAAATTTTAAAGCTTTTTGACCAATGAATCCTATAGAAATCCAACTGCTTAAAAAAATGATTTAATATTTAAGATTTAAATATCGGTAGTGATGGGATAAGGAAGCAAATTGAATAAAGGCTCAATTTTCACAAAACCCTGAAATCTCGTGACCTCTTCCTAAGAACTTTTCAGATGATCCTAAACTTAGCAAAAACACTTTTCCTTATTAAAGAAAAAGATAAATAATGCATTTTTCAACATGGCTCGCAAATAGACCTAGCCCTGCTTTGAATGATTTTATACACAGGAAAGGAAATCTCAGTTCAAGGCTGATTTTTCCAACTGTTAAGGTGCGCAAAAAAAAAAAAAAAAAAAACTTAGTTCGTCACTTGTGGCACACAGGCAACTATTTGCTTACACCTGTAATAACTTAAAAGTTTATTTAAGATGCACTTAATATAATTTTATTTTTATTTCCAGCATATCTTTCATTATAAAGAATTTTGGTGCAAATTGGGAATAGGGTGTCCACTAGGAATTTGGCGACTTTTACGAGCAATAATTGGTGATTTAGGTCATTGTAACCCTAAGCATATTCAATGCTTAAGTCACGCACATTTGGCAACTTATCCAGGAAGTCACCAAGCTTTGTAGTCAAATTTCTAGTGCACACCCTATTCCCGATTTGTACCAGAATTTTTTGCAGGGAAAACAAAGAAAATAACAAATTTTATGAATACTAAGTTACGAATAAATAAAATATTTATTTCCAATTAAAATCCATAATTGCCAGAAAAGAAACAATACATATGCATCAATTTGGCAAAAAAAATATATGTTATAGCTTTAACACAAATTATCCTTAATAACATTGATCCAATTAATAAAGGATAAAACATAGAAACAAATATTAAAAAAAAAATATTTCATAACAATACAATTAATACATTCATATACATAGACAAATGAAATAGTTAAAAGAGAGGGGTAAAAATAACTTACCTTGCGACACAATTATAGGATTTCCAATGGGTTGCAGAGTTGTATCGGATAAAATTTCATTTATAACTTTTACATCATCTGCAGGTTCAAATCGGTTTGCTCTCAGATAATCTAGAAGTTGAGGTTTTACTTTTTTTCTCCATGCTACATAATCTACAAGATTTCCACCACTTTTTAAGAAATAATATTCTGCTTGTGATTGATAATATTTAATTTTCAGAAGATTTTTCTTTTTAGCAATATAATCCAAAACTTTTTTTCGTTTCGTCAGATCTTTAGTAACTATAGCAGACTTCTCTAACTTTATCCTTTTAGCTTTAGGACTGCTTGGAATGCTAGAAACTTTACCTTCATATGGCATCAAACCATATAACAGTTTATTTACATTGGACAGGAGCAACATCACTTCCGAGTTATTTACAGTTAACACATTTGCACAAACAGGGCTGGTGGTAAGCAGTTGTCGCTTCACACCAGTCCTCAACTGATTGTGAGTAATGGGAGACTTGTGTGCCAAGCTGGCTACTTGTATAGGCTGCCCAGATGCGTTTATGACAATTTTTTGCATAGCACTGGTGGGTGCCAAAGATGACACTGCTGCACTCGCCAAACTGTATGAGTGAACTTTAGTCACATCACTTGATGGTGCAAGACTAGCCGAGGTGTCCAACACCATGATCTGTTGGGAAGAGTTCCCACTCCCTAAGGTGGTGGGTGTTATGCGCAAAGCATAGACATCGGATATGCCACCACTGTTCAAAACTATCCTCTGTGTCTGTGACACTGGTTGAGCTATGACTGCAGCATTTGCTGTCCGTTGAGCACTTGTGACGACGTTTGTAATGTTCCCAAGAGTCTGGAATTGCTGTGGCATGGAAGCACTTGCATTCACAATAGAATTTTGCAATTCTACAGAGTGAAGGGAGGAGTTGGAAGTGGCAGCCACAAGAATATGGGCGAGGTCCGGCGTTGACGTAACTGTACATCTTGGATTTGCAGAATCAAGTGTAGTGACAGTATTGGTACCTATGAGATGCCAAATCATACATTGTGAATTTCATTTAACTAAACTTTAAAACTGGCTAAATTTTAAATATGCTAAGTAAATTTAGACCATATGTAATTTAAATATATTTTTCTATTCTTAAAGGTTAATATAACCTGAAATTTTAGACAACTTATTCTTATTAAATAAAAATAAAATTATAATGAAGCTCCTATGCAAAATTAATTACTCAGTAAAGAAAATTTTTGACAAAATTTCCCTTTTCAAATAAATACCAAATATTACTTGCAGAATATAAATCTGCTGTCACTATTTTAAAATTTGCAATTTCAATAGTTTTCATTGGTACAAACAAAATATTTTTAAAAAATTAAGTCTTGAGTACAAACCTTGAACTTGGACAGGTGTCACTACATGCTGCAGTTGTGGTCCAATGGACACTCGACGATATTGTAAGGTACTACCTTCTGGAATGGTATTGCCTTCAGATAATATAACTGCAGTGGGTCCACTTACAGTATTTGTAACAAAAGTAGCTCGACGCTGATCAAGAGAATGAACTGTTCTAATTGTAGCAGGAGTTGTCCTCGGGGATGGAGAGCTAGTAACTGGGTCTTCAGGTTTTTGCTCTTTAGTAATGTTGCCATCTTTTTGAGCTTGGATCATGACCCTTTACAATGGGATAACTGAAACAAGAGAGACACATGTAAACATACAATCATGCAGTGAAATATTTTTAATTCGATTGATAGAAATAATCAAAATAAGAAGTATTTTTAAACATAAAACATTTTAAAAGTAAAAAAATCTTTATGTTAAGACTTTTTAATTTAAAAAAAAACTTAATAAAAATTAGAATCACTTTAATGTTAGAAAGTCACTGCATCCTAAAACTTTCATTAAATCTAGCAATAAAAATTGGTAGGATAATATACTGTAGCTTCATGCTGTTTTTAAAATTAACACAAATCACACAGTAGGATCAATTACATTTAATAGAATGTTTTAGATACATTAAATATTAAATTTATAAGAGTTTTGAAACATTGCTGATATAACTTTACATTGTATCAGTTTCAATAATAGTACAATAAGATATACCAATAACTACATGTTCATATGGGATTCCTCCTAGCTCTCAAGGTCATGAATTGGGGGGGGGGAATTATTTTTTTGGAAAAATACTCAATTAATAATTATAATAACTTTTGATGTTTTATATCAAGTAATTATTAGCTAAAAAATCATACAATTTATAAATTGGAATTGCATTTTGTGCAAAAACATTTCAAATATTATTTAAAAATAATGTTTGATCAAATAGAAAACTATTCCCCAAATTCACCACTGAACTCAAAATTTATGAGATTTAATCATAGCAATAAACATTGAAACCACTTAAAAGAAATTTAAAAATTTACTGAAAAGCTCTTAGGCTCCTCTCTGTAATGCGAGCTATATATTTATTCTATCATTTTCATTTTTTATTCTATCTTAATACTGCGAAAAATGATAAAAACAATTTCGGGCAAGGGAGATTGAACATTTATACCTAGATGCAAATTTTACTTTCAATTTACATTGAAAAACATTTCTACGATATTCAGGCAAAATTTTTATAATTTTCAATATTGTGAGCAAGATTGCATTAAATACACTTTTACTGTAAATATAAACACATTGCTAGTTTTATTTCTAAACATAACAGGAAATTTTTGCATTTCTGAAGTAATGCACAATTATTTTACAGACATTTTCATTTGGAAGACAATATCTCTTTACAAGCCTTCAATGAAGTCCTTTCACACGACAAGTCCCAACAGCATAGAAGCTTGTCATTTCTATCTAATATATTATCTATATTCATCTGTCGAATGGTTCAGGTAACAGTAATGGAAAGGTTGGCCTGAGATGAAAAACAGCATCCTCATGAATGTTTTTTCAACTTTGGGAATAATTCAAAGTCTAGTGGACCAATGTCAATACTAAACAGTGTAAAAGGTAACACTTCTCACCTAAATTGGAGTAGCTGTCCTTTAACAACATAGGCAAAATACAGTCAAGCATTGTCATGGAGAATGAGTGACCCTGGCTTGAGCAACTGGGATTGTATTTGTGCATTTTCCTGTTCAGTTTTTGAAAGGCGACATAATCTTGTCACACTAAGTTGACATGGAACTATATCCATAATGATTATGACTTGATGATCATACACAAAAATAATTTGTTACACCATCGATAGAACAACAAATTTTATTAGTCATGAGGAAGATAAATCTTCAAATCATTTCTCAGAATGTGGAAAATGAACATTGCCAATATTCTGTTGTTTCCTAAATTTTCTCACATCGCACAATTTTATTCAAGAAAATCTTCATTAAATTTGAAACTTTTTCATCAGCTTAAAGCTTTTGGGCATTCAGATCTTATGCTATCGTTTACGTTCACCTGACCTTTACCAAATCAATGAGCCTAATGAGAAACTGTACTGCTTACCACTGTTAATTCACTGCATATTTCGCACAAAGCACTGCCGATTTTAATTGGTTTTTAGCCATGTACAATTTTTATCTTAATTTAATTAATGTAGTTTGATCTTCAACACTGACAGAACCCGACTGCTGCATGCTCTATTTCTTACATTTAAATGAAAATCCAAACAAGCTATCAATAAATAAAAACACTATTTCCTCAAAGTTCAAATAACAACTTTCCCTTTAATAATTTTAATATGTCACATTATGTGTTACTTTTGAAACTATTATTGTATTTCAGATATAATTTTAAAAAATGCAGAAATCCCCCCCCCTTCAGCCTTCTTATATGAAACCTAAAAAAGTTGCTTTATTACTGTTTAAATTTAAATCAAATTATTGTACAAGCATTAATTCTTTTAAATTAAAGTAGGCATACAAAAAATTGCATAAAAATGATGAAGGTGCTGAACTTCACAAAATATTTTCAACTTCTTAAGAATTCTTAAATCCATATATAAGATTAAAATTTACGCTAGATATAAATGAATGCTTAAAATGACCATGTGATATGTTTGGACGCAGTTTTTTTTCTCCCCCATGGGATTCATCTATAACCTTCTTGGGTATGAAATGTTTATAACAGTTTCTAATTTTCATTCATCTTTGAATATCTAAATAATGTGCAAGAGTCAGACATGGTTATGCTGCACCAAACAAAGTGTAATTGTGATTTGGTCATTTTAAATAATGTGGGGAGGGGAGATGAAAATTGATTGGAAGAAGGATCAAGAACAGAAAAGATATCCTTGGGATACATCACCCATGCTGACAGTTATCCCCATATGACAGAAAAAGATAACTAGTGTACCTTGGGGTCACAATTCCCAAACCTCAAGTTTGAATTTAGTTTATTTTGAATGCCTTTGAAGTATATTTTCATGTCTACTTTAAGTACTACAAATTCTGTTTTACAAGGACTAAAATAAATTTTGTGTTTAACATTTTTACTGACATGCATCATTATGACATATTGCATAACCTATTTGTAATGTTTTAGCTTCAATTAATCTATTAGGTCTTTATTTACTATACTTTAAAAAAAAAAAAAAAAAAAAAAACAATTGTATTTCATTCATGAATAAATCTTCACAAAAATCTATTTTTTTTTTAATATACTAATCATTATCTTACTTTAAAATATATAATTTTTTCAACTGGTGTATAATGCACATTCCTAAATTTTCATCTATTTTTCAATTTGTCATGTGTGTGTTATACAGCAGAATAAACGGTATAGTTTTTGTAACATGTCCTTCTGAACCTAAAATGAATGCTGATAATGATAATTTTCTTAATACAGCTTAACTTTAAATAATAAAAATGAATTAATAAACTAAAAGTTCAAACAATTACTACTTTATAAGACAGTTTTGTATGAACTAATTTCGTATTAGTTAATTACAACTTGGTCAATATTTTTCCAAATCATTCATCCTTCTGCGGCAACTTTTCTACAAAAGCATCAGAAGTTAAAATGCCTTACTTAATTAGACCGAACAGGGCATTCTCTTTAGCCTAATTGGTTAAGGCATGACAAAAAGCAGTGAACATTCTTCGGACCTCCTAGTCCAGGGATCCTAGTCTTTAGACCCACTGGACCAGGGTTCGAAACAGCAGGAGCACTTAAGGTCACCAACTCTCTCCCACTCCACTTCTGATTTTTTTTCATCAACAGAGAATTTGCAGAGGATTATTTTACATCATTAACTTCAACAGAATTATGCAGGATATTAATACAAAACAGTAAATATTAGTTACTTCATACACTCATAACTTTATTAGCCTGTTCTGTAATAAATTATAAACATAGCTTTTACCATTTACACCAAACATTACATTTTCCAGGTATACAGCAGTGCTCTAGCGCGATACCTGCCATGTTACTGAATACGATAACTATACGAGACTGATTAATAAGTTATAACTAGAACAAACTTTCAAACAAATAACAATATGAAACATGATCCATGAGAGAATTTTTTTTGGAAAAATCAAACATTTTTAGATCTAAATTAAAAATATCTTACTTTCATTCAAAACTAAAACAGATATATATATATTATATGTACATATTCGAAACAAAAATTTTACACCATATTATTTCAATCCAAAACAATCAAGTCCTGGAATCGCAATCATATTTTGAATAAATATAACCGGGTATTTAAGATTAATATTAGAGATTTTAAATACAAAAGAAATGAATAAATTTTTTTACACATTACAAACAACAAACTTATACATATAAATTTCGAAGCCAATATAAATATGAAATCTAAAACTTTACAAAATAATGTCAGTTTCATTGGAATAAATATAAACCAGTGGAAAATATATATTTATAAAAAGACTTCAACTGTAACATTCAATCCTCTATAGTAACTATGAAACTTTTAAGAACATTTAACTGTAAACATTTATTCATTTTAAATTTTTGGCGTAAAAATAGTGAACACAACTCAAAGACTTTATTATGTATTCCTTTGCAAAAATTCATACTTTGAAATATAATCATACTCATACTAGAGTCTTAAGAAAATAATGCAGCAATCAAAAAGCGGGAAATTTCGTTACACAGATCTATTCAGATGTGCGACAGTGAAAAATATATACCTCTAGTATAATCAATTACTAAAGGAATTTGCTTTGTGTAAGATTAGCAAAAAGTGTCAAAGCAATTTCTTTTTATTTATAAAAAAAATCTAAAATGCAAAACAAAGTTTTAGTACCTTTCTAAACAATAACATACTAATTAAATTTCATAACAATTGAAAAACAACGAGTTCACATATTCACTTTAATTGAAAATATAGTTTCAAAAAACATCAAAATTTCAGTAGTAGAATTAATCCGTATACTATTTTTCCAAAATTGCTAACAAAGAGTTCGCCAGTTAAAAGGGCCTATTAAAAAAAGTAAACACAAAGCCTACATAAAAATTAAGATGCCTCGTATTATTTGAGTTTTTATTTATGAAAATAAATTCTATTAATTTTAATTTTAAAAAATTATTTGATTCAATAAATTTTCTTCTTTTATTCATCATAACACGTTAAGACAATCATATGTGATGAGTACAATTAAGTCGCCGGTACTACAGATGAAATTCATAACGACATCACGTGCTGCATGATAGATTTACGCAGATGAAACTAACAAAGACTGCGCAGCCGCCATGTTATACAATTTCAATCCTTCGTACTTACCCAAATTCAATCGCTTTTTCTAAGGTGCTATACATTCCATCTGTCCCTTTCAACCATCAATTACACAAAATAAGTGTCTATATACCTCAAATTTTTAATTATTTCACATAAGAAACAATTTTTATTTCTAAACTTTTTAATTGAAATACACTCTATAGACCCACACAATTTTCTCCTCCAACTCGGCAAATGGCTACCTAGCGAATGCGATTTTTCAGTGTACTGCGCATGCTCGTCAATGGACTACTTTCTTGGCTCATCAGTGTAGTGCGGTGCGATTATTTTCAATCTTTACGTAGAATTGAAGTTTGTTTTCAATTGTATCAAAAAAGCTATAAGTTATAAACTGATTCAAATATGATCGTGGAAAAAATATTGCAGAGTAAAAAAAATGCCAACTGTATATTAGATTTGGAGAAATCTTTGCTGGTATGTTTGAAAATTTTACACTTTTAACTCAATTTGATGCTTGCACGTGTTTTTAAACAGCTTTGTTTGTAAAAAGTTAAGTTATCGTATTTTATTATAAAAGAATTTTTTTTCTGCGATCTTAAGAGTTTGAAGTAATTTCGTTCTTTTCTTGAAACAATAAATTTATTATTTGCCATCAAAGATCTTGTAATACTATTAAAGTCTTTGAAAATCAACTATGAAATGAAACTGCATTTCAAATTGTATTCAATCAATATCTTGTGTGTTCCCATCATTGAGTATACACCTCTAACTTTCAGAAATATTTGAAACAGCATTAAATACTCATTGAAGTTTAATAGTTATAGGAAAGATAAAATGAAACAAAACTGAAGAATTGATATTTTAGCTGCCAAAGTATTTGCATGAAAGTCTCAAGTTTCTGAGACAAAGTTGATTATACACTTCATAAATTGCGATTTTGAGGCTGCTTCCCCCTCCCATATGAACCGATATAACTCTTTTATTTCTTTATGATATCAAAAAAAAAAAAAAAAAAATCCAGAAGAAAAATGTTATTGATGTTAAAATAAATATCTGAAAATTTAATTTTAGAAGATTAATGTGAATGCTTGAAGAAGGTAAAACTCTGTGATATTGTAAGGAAAGCTTAAGTGGTGGTTGTGAATTCATACAAGAAATTATGTATAACTGTAAAAAATTTGGAAAAATTGCAAATATACTGGAACTGAGGAAAAAAATCATTGTCAACTCGATGACCCAGATAAACATTATTCTAAAAGTATGAAAACATCTTGAGGTGGGCTCTATAAAAATTGCCTATTATACAATAGTAATATCTGGTTCTATTATGCACAAATATAGCTAAAGGAAGATGTGGTTCTGCAGATACTATTCGAAGAGTACTCAGAAAACATAATTATGATTATGCTACAAGGAAAAACTTTTCTATTCCATAATCAATAGAGAAATAAATCATATGTTAAAAATTGTATTTCCCAACCTAAATATTTCTAGAATAACATAATATTACAAATGTGAAAAATTAATTCGGTGTTTTTTTTGTAAGTGATGATCGATGGTATGTTTGGTAGTAGCCTAAATGTGAACTACTTGTCCTAAACACTATTGTCACTATCAAGCATGTAGTTGATTTGGTTTGTGTATGAGGTTGAATGCCTGTAAAAGGAGTGGGATCATAAATTTTTATTGACAGAATTTTAGGTATACTGAAGAACTATTAAAATCTGAGAGGTCAAAAATAAGTTTGGGGTGCATTTTATGTTTTACTAAGATAATGATCTGTAAAGCACAGCTAAAATTTTTAACTTATAGTTATACATTTGTAAAATGCTTTATCACAATATTGGTTCTCACGGGTTGTGAACTTGCAACCGATGTTGTTACTGTCAAGTCCCAGGTGCATGTTAAATCCATTTTGAGGCTCCATGTCCTCTTATTGGTTGTAGTGTGGAGGTTTGGGGAGGGAGGTGCCCGCTCAGGCATCATCCTCGTTGTGTGACTCAGGTTCCAATAGCCTGTGTTGCTACAGACTGTGATATTATTAAACAACTAATCTCTCAATTTCATTGAGATTAAAAACTTGTGGTCTTGAAAAATCTATTCAAAAGTGTAATATTATTAGTAAAAAATGCTTAAAAACAGTATTACCAAAATAATAGGTAAAAATGTACAGCAAAACAACATAAAACTTTTTCAAATTGAATGCTAACTGCTTGGAAGATGTGAATGGAAAAGGATATAAAAAAAATAAATTATGTTTTTTTATAAAACTTTGAGCAAATTATGCTAGATATTACCTTAATTTTATTATTTCACATCAACGTGAAAATTGTGATAAAAATGCTAACCATACCTCATTTTTGTTATATTTGCTACTATATTTCCTCCATAGTCCTCATGTTGCTTCTAGTTCTATGTTAATAAAACCAATCAACTATATTTCCTGATATGTACTACATCAATTCTGTAAATATTAAATAGTTATTTTGAGAATATTGTTTCATACCTTTAAGAAAGAATTTTGTATTCTCAATTTTTGAAGATTTTACTAAGGAACCAAGGATCCTTATATTTAATATCAGATCATCTGATTCCGTTCATAAATTTTTATTTGCCAATGTTTACAAAATGCATTTGTTTATCTTCTTCTTACAACGTTTTTCTGTATTTCACTTGGCGTGAGTGTCATCAAATTTTCGATTGTTAGTTTAACGAACTTCCCATCTAGCTAGATTGGCCTTGATAGCCTAGTGGTCAAGGTTTCGGATTCGTGGTCGGTGGTTTTCATTCAGTCGCGGGTTCGTTCCTTGGTCGCCAAACACCCATCGTGTAGCTGGGGCTGATGCACGTTAAATCTGTCGTGGCCAAAGTCCACACGCTGGTGTGGTGTGGATGTTAGGAGAGAGGGGATGCCAGCTCAGGTATCGTCCTTGTCACTTTACGGTGGTTCAAAATTACGAGGTCCTTCGCCCAAAGCAGTCATGTTCCTTCTAGTGTGAAGTTAATAAAAACTAAACCCATCAAGCTAGAGCTCTGAAACTTTGGGAATTAATCTTCCTCGCCTTGTGATGCAATATTTAGACATTTGGAACAAGTTTTAACTAATATTTCAATAATTTTTTAAATAACGTAGTTTGTGTAGTAACGTGGCGACATCTATGGAAGATATATTGAATTACACAGAGAGAGTGATCTTAAAGACGAGAGATATATGAGATTGTTACGTTTTTAACTAATATTTTAATAAACTTTGCCACCATTTAAAAACGTTATTTTAAAAAATGTTGGTTTTTATCTCGAATTATTTCAGTATACTGCCTTTGAGTTCTGAAAAATTCTAAAAATTTATAATGGGTGCAAATTTGAACTTAAGTGCTTACTAATGGAATGATCATATAGTAAATGATCCCTCAACTTAATCAATGCAAATAATTTTAATCATGGTTGATAATTTTATTTATAGAAAATAGAAGTGTAGATAAAAAAAATTTTGCTCTACAATGATCAGCTCTTTAATTTTTCGAGATTGTTTTTAATGCGTTTTTACAACCACACCTATTTATTTTACTTTTATTGTACTAATGTTAAAAATGATTGATTTTTTTTTTTATTAAAATCATTTGCTAATTCTTAATGTGAAGGAATATAAAGTCTTACTCTCTCCTTGTAGACTTAATGCAAGATGCATTTATTAGTATGTGTTATTTTTGCATTCATGTAGTATATGTAAATTTTATTTTAAATTTAGTATATAAAATGTATACTTTTTGACTTTTCTTTCAATGTCTCTGAACATAAAGTTTTTATTTTTATGGAAATTAAATTTATATACTATTGAAGTACTGAGGTAAGATAAGAAATTTTAATTTTGATATTATTTGCTTTTCTCTATAGTACACACACACACACATATATATAAATATATAATTTTTTATGTAAATACTATATTTATGTTAGACAGACATTGCAGTGTGGTTTAAATGGTGAATTGCTTTCGTTTCATGAAACTTTACATGGATGTGAGATAAATATGAAGTGGGAGCATTGTTGAAAAAACGATTAATGCATCTAGATAGCTTTCAAAATAAATATAAAATTTCAGATTGAATTGTCTAATAAGATGCATTCCGAAATCTTAATTTATTTAAAAGATTGTTTATAAATGCATTGTACTAAATACAATTTTGAATATTAAAGAGTGGAAAAGTTAAGTTACAAGTATACGATTGAGAAGTTTGTAAAGTCCATCTTTCATCAATGGTTTCTTTAACACTTCTGTTTTTCTTTTACTTTTGAACATCAGTTAAAGGAAACTATTTTTTCATATACCAAATTTTGTAAAAATTAGTATTTGACAGAAGTATAATTAGTTGTAATGTTTTAAATAAGGGAAATAAAAAATGGTCCTTTTTCATTCTGCTGGCACAGGCGATAAAGTTGCCAAAAATGATACAAGTGACACCAAACGGGGTATTGTATTCAGTGTAATTCAATGGTACATAAGCATTTTTACTGTGTGCTGTCGCCCAAAAAAATTTGCTTGGCGAGATTTGCACTGGTGAAATGGAAAAGTACCAAAAAAACCAATTGTAATTTTGGTACTTATCCATTTTAGCGGCGCCCGCCAAATTACGATTTCGGGTGTTGATGGAAAATCGCCAAACAGTAAGATTTATCGCTATATTTGATTGTAAACTCCTAAGGTTGCAGTCCTAAAGAAACAACACTTCATCATTTTCGTAATATATCGCTTTCCTGTTAACGTTACCGATTTCGTGTATATATTTTTTAAATACCTATTTTGTTGCCTTTGAAAATGCCACTAACAATTTACAATTCACCAAATAGTGAAATGGATGGTGGTTTTACACATTTCACACGGAACCATACGTACAATTTTGTAGATCCGTCAACGGGAGTTCACACACAAAATGTCGAAAGAATGTGGGGTTCTGCTAAGTGGCGTAACAAACAGCGCGGCTCGATATAATCTAGAATCGTATCTGTCAGAATTTATGTGGAGCAAATATGTTGGGAAAAAAATGCTTTCTATAAAATAGTGAACACAATTTCGGAAATATGACTTTTTATGTAAATTGATGTTCTAAAAGTTATGTAAATATTAATATTAAACATCTAAATTTTTATTGTACTTATTGGGATGAGATTTATCAGTAAACATATAAAAGATTATTAAATAAAAATATTATTTAAAAAGTTTTATATTTATTGGTGTGTTATTTGTTTTCCTACATTTCAATTTTGTGCTCCACTTACTAGCTTGGAGACATTCGCAGATTCTTAATTTGGAGGGTGCCGCTTTAATAAACAAGCACAGTAATTTTGTAATCGCATAGTAATTCACTTTTACCTAACTCAACTGAAACCAATTTAAAATTATTACATTCTTCTAAAATATGAGCAATCCACATTAATTTCTCAGAACCTTCCATCCAAATAACATATTCTGTCTTTATTGTTGGTGAGCTTACACATTTCTGTTAAAATATTTTCCAATAAAAAATTGTATAAAATCAATAAATAGTTTAATTCCACCTATTAAAATTCTGTCATCTCTATTGGTGGCAAAATCTGATTCAGTGTAACATTTGATATTCATATAGTTTCTTTTAAATAAATTTAATTTGAACTGTTTTGTGTTTTCAATGTATTTTAATTTAAACAAATAACTCCAATGAGCAAATTCCGAGTTTCCTTGAAATTGGGACATCAAGCTGACTACATAGCTTATGACTGGTCGATCTGCTAAATATGATCGACCAGTCATAAGCTATGTACGATCTGCTAAATATGATGTGGCACACAGTAGCCAAGTGGTCATGGTCTCATGACCTTTGGTTTTTGTTGAGTCACGGTCTCAAGCCTTGATGTCACTAAAGACCTGTCATGTAGATGGGTTGATGCACATTAAATTTGTTGGGATGCCAGCTTGGATGTCATCCTGATACCTGATTGATGTACAAGATTATACTTCTCAGTGTGGCATTAATAAACAATCACACGCCAATGAGAATACCCAAACAAAATTACAATGTAAATGAGAGACATTTAGATTAAGGAAAAGTTTGCGGCCGGACTAAAAACGGCATTGTATATTTCACTCTTACATTGTTGATATCTGTCATCTTTGTGCCTCCATAATGTTATTTTTATCATTCCTTTAAGTGTGTAAACCCACCTGTTTCCAAGTTTTTTGTATTTTCAGGCTGTAAAATTAAATTTCTCATACCTTTTCATACATCATGTCCATTTCTTCTTTCATAGCTGCATATCACTTACCTCTATTGAGAAATCTAGAAGATTCCTTAAAATTTTCAGGGATTATTATTTTACATATGCTTCTGTTTGATTTCCATTTTGGCTGATACTGCTTTCAGTGGGTACAAGACCTGAATATTCTTTCTGCTGATATTTAATAATTCGAGATAAAAACCAACATTTTTATATAATGACAAAGTATATTAATTATTATGCATTAAATTCAAAACAAACACGTGATAAACACATAAAAAAATTTAATTATAATTTCAATTTAATCAATCATTTATTGAATATATTTTACTGAAGCATTTTACAGCACATACAAGCCTTTCCTTCTTAGTTTCCAAATATTTTTGGATTACCAGATCTAACAGAGTAGAGGTGAGATGAGGCTAATTTGAGTATGATAGGCTAAGTGTAGATAAATCTACATGTATTACACGTCATACTCTTCTAGACCCAAAAACTTGGACAAAACACAAACGAACTTTACTAAAAAATTACGAATGGAGCAAATAAAAGTTATGCATCTATTAATTTTTACTAATTCGTGATTTAGAGTCGACATGCCAATCATTTAAATTCTACTTTCTTAGTACTTCTGAAATGCTGTACATCAAATTTTAGAAAACAAAATTTTTAACTTTCAAATTTACTTAAAAAGACACATTTGTGAACATATTAAAAAAATCATAATATAAAATCAAAACAGGCATTTGAAAGTTTGTAAGTCATTCTATTAAAACTGGGAACCAGAAATTATTGGGATATGACATGGCGCCAAATATTGGATACTTTCTTTCTTGCGAATGATTTCTGACTAAAAGTCAGCAACCCTTACTATCTCGGAGATAGTATCTCCCCTTTGTGAGTAGAAAAGTTTTACGATATCTCATGCGGTGTATGGAGAAATTCCTGATGTTCACGGGGGGAAAGAAATTTTTTCAGCAAAGCGCCGAGTGGAAGGGATATTTTGACTTATTAAAATTATTGAAATATTAGTTAAAACTTGTCGCAAATGTCTATATATTGCATTGTTAGGCAAGTAAGAACAATTCCCAAAGTTTCAGAGCTCTAGCTGGATGTGAAGTTGGTTAAATTTTAACGTTTGAAAATTTGATGACACGCACACCAAGTGAGATTCAGAAAAATGTTTAAATTTTTTTTTTTTTTTTTTTTTCTGTTTTGCAACATTTCTCAACAACATTATATAATCTTAGCCAGACAGGTTTTCCTTCAAAAGTATTATAAATATCATTTCTTATTCCATCATGTCTGTTAATTTGCTTTCCTAATCCAAGTAAGATTGATTGGAATTTCATTTGATTTATGAATCTCAGCTTCCGATTCTTCTTTTGTCCAATTTAGATTCCCCTGTGGTAATTGAAATATACTATTATTTGGGCCTAAAACAGCTTCAGGTTTATTAATATCTTCAAAAAATGAAACATTGCTGGTTTCTATAACCTTTTCTTTGCATAGCATATGCAACCTTATTTATTTATTTATTTATTTTGCTCTAATAAGTTTATTTTGCAACTGCTTAGGTATACTCACATAAGCTTTATAATCAAAAGTTTTTCAATGCCTAACAGAAGGCTTGAAAACTTCTCCATATATAGCTGAAGCATAACAAAGATTCTTTTGACCAGAACTTGATGCTTAGATCACTATTCCTTAACAGGGGTTGAATCACTTCAAATATAAAATAATTAAAACACTAGCTTTTCCCATTCATTTCAGGTAAATAGGTATTGGTTCTTTCCATTTTAATTCCTTAAGAATCTAAAGACAAACAAAATTCTTTATTCATAAATTCAAGTCCGTTATAAATCCTGATATTAAAAACCTTTCTGCTTGTTTTAGATTTTGGGAAAATTGTTACTTTTCTAGAATAAGCCTTGAAATAAAATATTTGTTACTCTTGTGAGAAGCTATGGAAATAGAGCAGACTTCCTATAATGGAAGCAGATGGTATAATAACTGAAGTGATATCTTTGACTGTACTTTAGAGACTGGTGCAAACTACATTAATTTATTTTTACCAGTTTTCCAATCTTTATTAGAGTATTTCAGCTCGGTATGCCTCTTAATACTTTCATTCCGACTTACTTAAAAAATATATACTGACTGTTAATATGGCAGAATCTATTGTGCCAAAGTTTTAGGTCCTTTTTCTTTGAACCATTCAGTTGGATTTTTTAATATGGATGAAATGCAAATAAAATAATACAACCCATTAATTTTCTATCATAAAATAGTTATCTTCTGTCTGTGTTGAAAATCTAATCCCAAATAAATAAGGTGGCCGCCGTAGCCTAGTGGTCATGGTCGTGGCCGGTTGTTTTCGTCAAGTCGTCAGTTTGAGGCTTTGATGCCACTAAAGACCCGCCATGTAGCCCCAGCTGATTCACGTAAAATCTGTTAGGGCTCAAATTCCTCCCATTGGTGTGCTGTGAAAGTTAGGAGAGGGAGTGCCAGTTAGGTGTTGTCCTCGTCGCTTGACTGAAGTTCAAAATTTCGAGGTACATCTCCAATGGCCCTTGTTTTATTTCTAGTGTGACGTTAATAAAACCAATCAAACACATAAATACCACCATTTTAAATTTTTTCTTGAGCTGGACCTGCTATTAAATACTTCAACTTTGGAGAATACATGATTTTTATAGAGTTATATTATTCTTTCCATTATTCTAAGATGACCAATTATTTTACAAAGGAGCACGAAAAACTTAAAAAGAGTATAGTGTAAATAAATGAAACATTTTATTAATTCAAACAAAAATATGCTAAGCTTGCTACCCTTTTAATTACTTAATTAAATGGGTATTTTTCAATTAAATGAATATTTGTCAATATATCGTTTTCTATCAATGTTTCGGAAATTTTGGAGAAAGAAATATTCAACATATTGAAGTGCAGTGCTGCAGCTAGAGTATCAACATTCAATCTTGATTTCTCACTTGTCCAAAAATCATTACCAATTGAAAAAACTCTTTTCAATTGCTGCATTTGTTCCAGGGTAGCCCATCATAAATTCAACAAGAATAACTAAATTTTCATATGAAATATGTTTATTTTTGAAATGGATAAATATTTCCATCCACCCTTTATCAATTTTTCAACATATTTCCCATTGTTTTAATTTCTTCAAACAGACAATTGTCATCGATTTTAATATCAAGCATTTCTTTCGATAAAAACTTAGCACAATTTTCAATATCTGCCCAGTTTACTTGTGATCAAGTCAAAACACTTCATTGAAAACTATTATTTCCTGTGATATTTATTTCAGACCATTCTTGGACATATTGAAAAGATGATTGGTAAAAATTTTGCACTTCTTTGGTACACTTTTCTATTATGCTTGGATTTGATTCCTCTAAGTTTGACAATTTTCTTTTTATTATAATATAGAAATAAATTTTTCTTCAAATCATGATTTATATTGAAGGAAAAAATCATTTAAAATAAGACTGAACTTCTGTAGCTGAAATATGTTCACCTGCAATCTTTTGAATCGTTTTGTGAACAAAATGCCTAATTATGTACAAAATTCATTAATATCTCCGACAATTCATAATTGAAAAAGGATTCTAGAAATTTTGGACTTTTGTTTTAACTTAAAAAACATTAACAGAGAGGATCTCAAATAATTGTGAAATACGCTGCCTATAGCAGGTGTTAGAGCGAGCCATCTGAGTTTTGAATATCATAAAAGTTTTTTTTATTCAACATTTGCATCACAGTTAGGCTTGGCATCTCTGAATAGAGAGATTAACAAATTAGCTTTAAAATATTGAAAAGGAGGACTGGAAGGACAGAACCTTCAAAAGAAGGATGATTGGTTACCTTAATTACTCCCATTAAAGTGTAACTACAGTTTTAACTCCTTCAATGGGGATAGTTACTTTATCTGCTGTAAGTGGCGTAATAGTATTGTTGACTAATTTGTTGTAGCTGCTGAATCAAAAACCCAGTATACTTATAAATATTCATTTCCTGATTAATATAAGTTTCAATTATAAAATTATTATCACTCTGTCTGTATAACAATTTTCTCCTTGCAATTTGATATTATGTTAACCGTTTTGTTACATTTAAAGCAAGGTTCTATTTTACTCTCAAATTTCTCTGAATTTACAGACTTAAATTAACTAGATTTGGTTTTAGCTTTCTGTTAGGAGAATACAACTTTATCAATTATATTTTAATTAGTTCTATATTGTTTTGAGTCTGTTTTCCTCTTGCAAGAGGTTCAGATAACACTCGATCAAATTTGGTCGCTATTATTCCAACAATGAATTGACTGAACAGTACCTTGGGCTTTCAGGAACATACCTAATTAATTGGAAAATCTGATACAGGGTCTTCAAAAGAATGGCTGGCATTCTAAAGCTTTAATCAAGTAGCCTAAAGTCATCTTCTGATATTCTGCAACTGTAGAAGTCTAACTCTTGCATAGGTATTAAGCTGAAAATATTCTTAAAGTTTCTTCCAGTGACAGCAACACAGGGACGTCTTAAGGCATGGGCCAACTGGGCCAGGGCCTCGCCTTTGAGGGGGCCTCGTCTCGTTCTCTACTCGGCCTGAATAAGATCATGATCAGAATAATTTCAATCGTCAAATGTTATTCCCGGACATGACAGGTTGAAGACAGTTACTTCTATATTAAATATTTCTATTTATGATGTTTTCTGAGAATCGAGAAAAATATTAGTTTATTTCTATAGCGAGATATGTCCAATCTATTGATAAAAATACTGCTGTGGGAAGGACAGTCATAGACACTCTGTCCAGCGATCTTTCATTTATTTGCACACAAGAGTTAAGCATTGCCCACGAATGGACAAGAGATACACTTAAACCCCCAAAAGAAGTGACAAAAACACATTCCCTATTTTATGACAAGGGTCAGGGCTAATAAAAAAGAGGGACTACAGTTCTAAATTGGCAATTCCAAGAAGAAATGAGTGGTCTACAGTTCTAAATTGGCAATTCCTTTCTTTAAATTTAATTTGTTTGAAACAGCAAAAGGTAATTATGTTTTGATTTTTGAATTGTATTTCTTCGAGATTTAAGATAATATACAAATATTTATATCACGTCAAAAAAGTAAAATAATTTGCAAATAAAAATTTTGCTTTGTATTTGCTTTTTTATAGAGAGAATTATAAAAATAATAACCAGTTTTAAAAAATTCTGCTCTTTTTTTTTTTTTTTTTTTTTGTAAATTTTCTCTCTCTCCCTCTGAACAACAAGAAATAATCTCTTAACTGTTTATAAAATTATATATAAATATGTCAATGAACTCTTTAGAATACTTTTATATTGATTAATATGGATACGTGCGTGCTCCCTTCCTTTTGAATGCACTATGGTCTTCCAAAAGAGTTTCCAATGTGTATTGTAATTCAGAGAAATATTTTTATTTGCTTCTAATACGGAAAGTGTTCTTTTATTCGTTTAAAAATTCAAATGACTGTCCTTTTTATTATTATAGAAACCCAAATAAAAAAGAACATTTATAAAATGAAGATATTACATTAGTACAGATTTTTGCAATGTTGTATAAATGTAGAGAAACAATCATATAATAGGAATCCTACAGTACGATTTGATAATGAGATAAATAAATGCCTATACAATAATTTAATGTTTTAAGAGTAAACAAAAGGTGCAGAAATTCTTATCTAACACAGTACAAAATAAGAGATTTTTAATGTATAAGACCCTCACTAGAAATTTTCTATTTTCGTGTGTATGTTTAATCAGATTTTTCTGTAGGAAATTGAAATTGAAATTATGTGCATAATTTTAGCTCTTATAATTTAAAACTTATAATATATTTATACTTTATCATTTATCAATACTTTATTACTTACTAATACTTTATCACATATTAGTATAAAATATTTTTAATGAAAATTATTTACATGAATATAATTCTCCTCATTAATAATTTATGTAATAATGTTCTTTAATTTTTGGAACCTGTGACTTCTTTTTATCATAATTCTTTGTTTTGTTTGATAAGCATAATAATATGGATAAAAATATTTTGTATAGTTACAAATATATAATTTTGCAATTTGAGTATTCTTATTAATTTTTTTAAGAAAATAAGGTTTTGGTGCAATTTCGTATTGATATATATCACCGCAAACTGTTCCGAGTCAGTTTCCAAATTTATTAAAATTTATATTTTTATAATAATCACTGTACAAAATTCGGAATGTTTGTTTTTTCGTACTCATTAAAAATATTTAATTAACACTGTAGATCTTTAATAAATGAAATGATTTGATCTAAAAAATGAAGAAGCCAACACTGATGGTCCTCAAACAGGAAAGTGGACTACATATTGAAACAGCGAGAAAAGCAGTTTCTTTGTAAAACTTGTACATGACGGGTGGTTTTTATGTACTTGAACGATAGGGAAGGGCAATGAAAGAGAGGGCATAGAAACGGTGTTACAATTTTTTTCCTTAAAGTGAGCATCAAACTGGACCCTTCCAATTGTGATGGACTCGGTAGAAGCATTTTATCTTTAATTTTGAACAAAAATAGTAAGGTATTGAGAGGTATTTGCAAATCATCAACAAAAATCAATATAAAATCATCAGAAAATGGAATAAAATAAACGCAAACCTAGAAAAATAAAACCATAAAAAGGTGTTTATTTCAAAGTCAAGAAAATAATAAAAATTAAGAAAAAGAAACCATCTAATTTATCTTTTTAAGAAGAAACTATTTACTGGCAATACATGGTGGCTGTTATAAAATTCTTACCATCAAGAGGACTGCCTTTTGGAGGGGAAAACGAAACTATAGTTTCAGTGAATAACGAAAATTATTTAAGAACTTTAGAACTTCTAAGTAAGTTTGATCAATTTTTAAAAGAACATATTAAAAAGTATGGCAATTCTGGAAAAGATAATCTTTCTTATCTACGTGCTACAATTTGTGATGAATTCATTGATGTCATGGCGTCAAAAATCTTGGAAGCTATCATCACTGAAATACAGAAAGCTAAATATTATTCTATTTGCTTCGATTCTACCCAAGATGTGAATCATGCTGACCAAATAACTTTTATTTTACAATATGTCCAAAATGGTGCACCCATTGAGAGATTTTTGCAATTTTAATAATATTAATGGACATACTGCAGAATATCTGATGGATGGTGTGGTTTCATTTTTGGAAAATAACAGCATTTCCCTGAGTAACTGTAAAGGTCAGTCAAGCGACAATGCCTCGAATATGTCAGGGAAATATTCAGGATTGCAAGCCCAACTTCAAGGGGAAAAAATACGCTATATACAGTGGCTCAAACAATTGAGGATACACTTTATTTTCACTTGATAAATCCAACTTTTAATGAAAATAACACATTAACTAGAATAGAAGACGTATTTTTACTTTTACACGTAATAAAAGGGTTAATTTACAGTAAAAATAACGAAAATCAACAAAAAAATATCTAAAATTAAAAGTTTCACAAATATTTGAAGTAAACATAGGCAGATCTTTACCTCAAAAAATTAAGGCTACACCAATGAAATTTTTTCGATATATTACATGCATAGACAGTATCAGTATTTTGTTGCATGTCCTTTGGCTTTTATAATGTCCTCCAAACGTCTTGGTACCGATTCGACCAATTTTTTAGTGGTATCTGGAGATATTTTATCCCATTCTTCTTGTAACACTTGCTTTAAATGGGCTTTGTTTCTAATCTGGTGTTTTTGGACCGCTGTTTCTAGTGTGACCCACAAATTTTCTATGACACTGATGTCAGGGGACTGTGGCGGTGTGTGCAATTGCTGTTTACAATGAAAAAGACACCACATTTTGACATTACGTGCCGTGTGTTTGGGGTCGTTGTCGTGCTGAAATATAAAATTTCCATCTAAACCCAATTTTTGTGCACTTTCTTTAAGATTGTTGCAGAGTATGTCTATATAAAGCTTATGATCCATTATACCATCTATAAAAACTAAATTTCTTACCCCATTTGCAGCCATACAACCCCAAACCATGACGGAGCCACCACCATGTTTAATTGTAGGACGTAAATTTTTTGGATCCAAAGCGGTGTTCGGCTTTCTCCAAACGGTGTGACGACCATCGCTTCCAAAAATGTTGAATTTACTTTCATCACTAAATATAACTTTCTTCCAAAAGTTTTCTGTCTTCAGCTGATGAGTTTTTGCAAACTCCAAACGCTTTTTCTTATTTTGTAAGCTTATGAAAGGTTTCTTTCTAGCTACTCGAATGCTATATCCAGCATGTCTAATCACATTTCTCACAGTTTCAGCACTTACACTTCTGCAGATTATTCGAGAAGTTTCTGCAGCTAGTTTGACTGCACTCAGTTTAGGATTAATCTTGATATCTTTTAAAATTTTCCTTTTAGCTACATCACTCAGAATACTTTTCCTTCCTCTTCCACTCTTATTTTGAATTAATCCATCGCGTTTAAATTTCCCAATGATTTTCTGGACACATGAGTGACTTCTACCGACAATTTCAGCTATTTCACGATAAGATTTTCCCTTCTTAAATAACCTTAATATAAATTTTCTTACATCAATACTAGTCTCTTTCCGAGGAGCCATTTTCCATTTAAAATTACAGCTTTATATTCTCATAACCGACTTCAAAAGACAGAAATAACAGTTGAAAATGTTTAGGATAAAATTTCCCAAACTTTAGTAGCAAGCAAAAAGAAATCAAGTGGTAGTTAAACAAAAATTTCATTTGTGTATCCTCAATTTTTTGAGGTAAAAATCTGCTTATGTTTATTTGAAATGCCTCTAAAAAGTTTTATTTTAGAATTTTGTCGTTGATTTTTCTTTATTTTTACTGTTAATTAAACCTTTTGTTATGTCTAAGAATAAAAATTCGTTTGCACTTCTGGTTAAGGTGTTATTTTGATTGAAAGTTGGATTTATCAAGTAAAAAGTAAGGTGTATCCTCAATTGTTTGTGCCACTGTATGTACCATGTGCAGGATATTCTTTGAATTTAATTGGCGTTCAAGCAGTAGAATGTAACTGTAATGTAACAATTTACTTTGATTTTGTTAAAAAAATCTTTATAATTTTTTCTCATCGTCAAACCATCATTGGAATATACTAACATTAAATTTGAGCTGTGTTAGAAATCAAAATGTACTGAAAAACCTCGTTGGTCAGCACACGCAAATACAATTAGAGCTTTAAGCTCTGGATATTCAGAAATTGTCATGAGCCTGGATTACTTAATTAATGATGAATTACAGGTAGCGGATACTCGACTCTCAGCTAAAAAATTAAAAACTACTTTTTTAACTATCCTTTGGAATGACATTTTGACACGTATTGACAAAGTAAATTTATTTCTCCAGAGTAAAAATATAGATTAGTCGAAAGGTGTAAAATTATTAAAATCGTTAATGATATATATATATATATATATAAACCAAAAGATATTCTTTTGACTATTATGAGTCAAAAGCCAAGGAAGTATCCTTTATAAAGGAGTATCAAAGTGTTCACAAGCGTGTAAGACAATGCAGTAACTTGCCTCACAACATTTGAAAACAGCCACAGCCAGAAAATTAAAATAGAAACCTTTTCACCAATAATCGACTCTAATTTGCAATATACAAACGCGTAGTAAAATATATGAGGAGCTTTTTGAAATGTTTAGATTTTTTGAAAATATTTCTAATTTGGACGAGACAGAAATTATATATATATAAAAGAGCGTGCTAGAAAATATCAAAATTTTACGATAAAGACATTAATGGAGATGAACTGAACTCGGAATGTCAACATTTCCAGTCATATATGATCATTGATGGTGAAAAACCGAAGAAAAAGCAAAGAGAACAAATGGAAACAAGAAAGATTAATAAAAAATGTATTACTACAAATGCAGATGAAGATTAAGAACAATTGTTGGATGAGGGAACTGGAATTGGGATGAACATACTCTATACATACATATATGATGAAAGACTATTCACAAGTTTCCCAATATTGAAATAATAATGGGAATTTTCTTATCAATATAATTACTCACGCCAGAGGAGAGCGTTCATTTTCAAAACTCAAATTGGTCAAAAATGAATTGAGAAATCGTAAGACTCAATCACGTTTGAATAATTCAAGCCTGATGAATATTGAAAATGAAATATTATTAACAATTGTTTTTGAAGATTTGAATAATGATTTTGCGAATTTAAAAATCTATAGAAAACAAATATTCACATAAAGCCTCATTTTATTATGGATTGCTTTAGATTAAAGGGTCGCAGGTGGGGCCTATTTTTTCATAATGGCCCAGGGCCTCAAGAAGTCTTAAGACGTCCCTGCAGCAACATAAGGCTATTAGGAGGCTTTCGTCTACTTCATCACCAAAAGTTAAAATGCCAATAATAACTAGCCCAAAGAGGGATTTCCTTTCAACGTAGTTGATAAGAGTGCAGCAAAAAGTGAACTGTCAAATTTTCTTCGTATCAACAGTTCTAGGGTTTGAAACCCTATCTGCACTCCCAGGATCACCCCTCAATGGGGTTAAAAACATCTCATCGTAAATGCACTATCTTTTCAAGATTCAGAATTCTATTTTTCTTTGATGGGTTTGTCATCATTGAGTTATTAACCTCAAATAATTCCCATCCATCTGAAGAATTCAAACATCTTTTTCCCAACTAACTGGCTGCATGGATTTTTTCTAGTGAACTCTGCATATTAATAGCAGGTGGGCCTCTTGTGTATATGGTCTTTTTTAAAAGTTTGTGATGTTAGCATAGCATATAAAACACTGCTCTCAGCCCATAATCTTGTTAGACTAACATTGCAGTGTAGTTAAAATGGCTAACATTAATGACATAGTATTTACAATATATTAGATTTATTATGAAGGTCATATATATAAAAAAAAACCAATGCAAATTAAGAACAGAAAAATTTCATGTTAATACAAAATCAGTAGATGGCGACACTCTCATAAACCAATTAGAAATGATAGTGTCATTTGAGCATGATGTCATTGACAATGCGATCCAAAGGTGTAACTCTATTAATGCTTGAATGAAAAATTTAATTTCAATCTTAAAAATAAAACAGGAACTGAAATTAAAGGAATGCTACTTGTGTGTTTTTGTGTAATGAGGCTTTTTTTACATGATCTTGAGGAAAATACGAAGTGGTAGCATCGCTGAAAAATGGTTAGTCTATCTGAATACCTTTTCCAAACAATTTATGTAAAATAATAATTATCTTGTAAAATCTTATTAAATTCTATGAATTACTAAAATCGTAAACTTCTTTAATAACACTAAATCGTAACTTCGTAAACTTCTTTAATAACTTATTTAATAACACTAAATTTGCCAATCATCAATGTTACAAATTGTTTGGTTTTGGTTTATACTACGATATGTAATGATAGTTTGGCATTCTATTTTAAAAGTTGCCAACTTGCACATGTTACTTCCCTCTAACTGTGTTAGGTATAGGATTTCATTCAAACTACTCTCTAAACCAGGGGTGTTCTACCAGCAGGCTGCATGGGCCCCAAAGGTCTCATCATTGGAGCCCAAGAAAGGATTGAGAAGTAAAAGAAATATCAATACCCAAAGGAAGAAAATATAACTCAAATAAATTCATGGGTCCTTGTTCCAAATTAGCTTTTCAAGTCAAGTAACCCCCTACCTTTGTGTCTGAAAATAATGCAATCTTTTATGCCATGCACGAGCCCATGATAATTGCCTTCAGTTATAAGCAAGCCAAATAAAGAGAACGGAATTGAATCTCAACTCGAAACTTTTATTAATCAGAACTATCAATTTGATTGGAGTAATATTTTATCTCAAATAAACATAAATCATTTATATGTGTAGAATGCTAAGTGCAACAAAAAGGAGATGAAAACCTATCTCTAACTTACTTGAATTTGATTTCTGCAGGCGACTAGGCCGCTTGTGGCCTTCAAGCCCTTATCTTGCATTTGATGAAGAATGGCAGTTGATGGAGAGATCTATCATGCTTGGTATAATCTTTAAGCTCTGTTGAAAATCTATTGATGTTGAAGTTTGAAGAGTTGAAGCATTGCTGGAGAACTGATAGATGAGGCTTGATTTCTATTGTATTATTCAATGAATGGTAGGTAAGGTTTTAAACAAACTGCCAGAATTAATAAATAACAAATTAAAAAAAGAATACTATTGGAGAAAGTTGAAAAGTTGATTTGCATGCACTGTGTGAAATGAAACATGCTACGAAAAAAAAAGGATGAAGTAGTTGAGCTGAAAGGCTGGATTGCAATTGGTCGGTGAGAAGAAAATGGGGTATGCGAAAGAACTGTTATTCTCTCCACCCAGTAGGAAGGGAAGAAAGTTTAATGGGAAAAATTCATGTACTTTAAGCTTTTTATGAAAAGTTGAATTAAAAATGGGACTTGTGATAGTTAATAGGAGACATGAAGTACTTTTCTGGGTTTTTTGGTGAGGTGATTAATTGGGTGTTGATCCTGTTCAAAAATTTGAATATTAAGATTATTAAAGAATTTAATGGAGATATCTTGGGTATGTTTGCAAACAGCGGCATCTATTTTACTGCTTAGCAAGAGCTATGTATTGGAAATACTCTAGGATGCATTTAGCTTCAGTTCATGCCTCTTTGCATAAACCTTCGAGAACAATTGCAGAGTAATAGGTGGATTTCATCTGTTGACCATGGTCATACCTGCAAATTGAAGTTTAATAGGATGCAGCAAGTGGGTGAATGTTGATTTATGATGCCCTAGTTAGAAAATGTGTATCACTGAAATATATCTGAGTTGATGCATGTGGCCAGAAATTAGTAACATCAGGTATGGACTCATTTAGTGACCAGTATACACATCTCTATAGCTCTGAGGTTGGTTTCATATGAGATGGCTTATTCAATTTAGTTTGACTGTCTTTCAGTTAGTTGACAGGTCTGATGACCATAGAATTGGAGTCCTATAAGAAGCTTGTCCTTTGTGTTAATTCAATTAGTGGAGTTGAGATCATGAGCAGCACTTGTGGTTAGTGCATAGTCACCTTGTGGAGTGAGTTAAGTTGGCTAAATATGAAAAGAGACAAATGATTCCTATTCAAAAATTGCTTCTGTTACATTCTTGTCATCTAATTAATCAATAGCCATTTTGCCTGAAACCAAGTGTATTCTTTTGTAGGACTCAAATAAAAAGCAAAAGCTATATCTCTATGATTCATTTTAATTAATGCTGCTTGTTTATTGTTGCAATCAGATGGAGTATTATAGCAATTGTGCTTTGCTTGATAAGTTGCATATTTCATTTTTTTTCTGCATAGTATGAGAACAATTATATGACAAGGTAGTTAAATTCACTTCCTAGTGTTGCTGAAAATGCAGTATTCTCTCGGTAATGTAGAAGATATCAGGCCAAAGCATTGTCAAAATTATTGCAAATGCTGGATGACTAGAAAATCCTTGAAATTGATGCATATAAATAGCACAACTTATGTATAGTATAAAATTTAATACAGTACTCAAAGAGAGTAAAAAGCAAATAAAGTGTCCAAACACACATGGGATAACTAAAACTACAAAAAATATCCTGATATCCCACATTATTATTCCATTAGAGTTGAAGGCGCTACACAGTACCCTAAAAATGACAAATTTAACGAAAAAATTTTTTTTGCATTTTCCTGTAGCCCATTCGATTGGGAATCTTGGCCCCAAATTTTAGATCTAATAAGCAATTAGTTTTTAAGATATTTGAAGTTTTTTGAGTCACTACATCTGACAGCTGAGGGGGCGTGGTTAGTTTCGGTTTCATTTTAAGGCATTCTTCCATTCTTAAATTTAATTAATTACTAATATTTTTTTAATAAATTCGATACCAGCAGAGATGCGGTTATTAACTTCTACTTTCACTACTAAAACGTTTGTGTTTGTTTATATTTTGAGTTTTTGGTGTACTTATAGTTACTTGCTAAAATTGATAATAAAAAAAAAGGTCTTTCTCAAGACCAATATTGATTCTGCATATAAATTATATAACTTAAAATCTATTTTACTTTGTTTAAATTAAGTTTTTTTTCTATTGAGAAAATGCCACGGAAAAAACTTTCGCAGCTTGCAAAGAAGCAAAATATTTGTAAGAGGTGGAGTATTGCTGATAATGACTATTCTGAAAACCAACCTTTAGTGGATATAACTACAAGACTTCAGAATACAAATGTTTTGAATACCACTGCTAAAGATAAATTAAAATATTTCACTGATATTCCAAATTACGTTATAGTGGATACTCAATATTTACAGAATTTATTTACAGGTCAGTTATGCAATAAATGTAATAGTGCATCTTTAAAACTTTGCTTTGGTCAAAGAAAGGGATTTGCATATAAAATGAAAGTTGTATGTGTAAATTGTGACCAAACCCAAAGTGAAAATTGTTCTTCAAAACAGCTAATTGATACTAAATTGCATCAAACATCAAATGTTAGCACGCATCAATTATTTAATGCTCCATTTGATGTAAATATGAGATTAGTGCAAGGTATGTTAAGTTTGGGACTTGGCTACTCGGCATTGGAAAAATTCTGCATGCACATGAATTTAAACATAATGTCTAGTAAAACTTTTAATTCATACAAGGCAAAAGTTTTGAATGGACATCTCGTTGGATCAACTGAGTTGTTGATTGATATTCGTAAAGATGTCAGAGAGGCGTATGGCTCAAAGAATGATACAGATATTGTCGATATCGGTGTGTCATATGATGGAAGCTGGTTGACAAGAGGACATACGTCAAACATCGGAATAGGATGTGTTATTGACTTGCTGACCGGCTTTGTGATAGACTACGAAGTAATGTCAAAGCGGTGTGGAGAATGTGAGCAGACCAAATTTGCGCTCGGAGAAGACAGTGCTGAATTTCGTATCTGGTATGAAGGACATCAGGATGTTTGTAGTGCTACACATGTCGGATCATCTGGTGCAATGGAAGTTAATGCCGCTGTGAAATTATGGGAAAGATCTGAGAGCATTGGCTTCCGGTACACAACCTTGCTCTCTGATGGGGATTCTAAGGCTTTCTTAGAATTAAAAGAAAGGAATGTGTACGGAAGTGAGATTCAAATTAAAAAAGAAGAATGCATCAACCATGTGAGCAAAAGATTGGGAACCGCTTTGAGGCAGACTGTAAAAAATTGGCGAGTGAAAGGTGTAACTCTGGGAGGAAAGAAACACGGTAGTTTGAAGGAAGATACAATAAAAAAATTAACTAGATATTACACCAATGCTATACGCAAAAATAAAGGTGACATAGAGGCAATGAAAACTGCAATTTATGCTACACTATTTCATTGCATATCTACAGACCAGAAGCCACAACATAAAAAGTGCCCTTCTGGTATAGACTCTTGGTGTTTTTACCAGTCATCATTAGCACGTGGAAAGAAACCAGGTTTTCACAAAGATTGGGTAAAAACACCAATCAATGAAGAATATTTGCCTAAAATCTTGCCAATTTATCAGCGATTAGCATCAACTGAATTATTAAGCAGGTGTGTCAGAGGTTTGACTCAAAATTCAAATGAGGCATTGCATTCGATGGTATGGAACAAATGTTCCAAGGAAAATACAGCTTCTAAGAGTCGTGTTTTGATTGCCGTGTCGAGTGCAATATCTGAATTTAATGTTGGAACATTGAAAGCTTTAAAAACATTTCAGGATGCTAATTGCCTTGCAACAAGTTTGTCATCAGAACATTTAGCACATTTTAGTGATTATAGGAGAACATATTTCAGAAACAAAATAAAATCTGCAAATTTTAAAGTCGCGCAGCAAAAAATGAAACTTGCTAAATTGCGTAGACTTAAAATTGAAAAAAAAATGGGTGTTATGTACAAACCTGGTGGTTTTTAACTTTTTTTAAACTTTTATTTATATTATTATTACTTTTTATAAGTGTATTGTGTTTTAAAACTTAAGTGAAATTATTATGTTAAGTTTAAGCTGAATAATATATCATCGTAACATATGCTATATCGATATTTTGCAAAAACATATTTTGAATAAGTAAAAATATTTTCAATCATATTTAATTAAAGTAGTGTTTTCATATATTATATAAGTAGTAAAATAATATATTAAAAATTTAGAGCTTTGCAAGCATTATTAGTTTTTGTTTTATGCCTTTACAAACTTTAAATGCATTTTTCTCAGACTTTTATTTTTGAAGATGTAAGTGTTTTCTAATCCCTAAGGCTTTTTTTCTGTTCAAGATAGAGTCTTGAAATTTTTTATAGTTACTTAGATATATGGGTTCTATAAAAGTTAGTATGGATTTAGGTCTGAGATCTCTAGTTATTTTTTTAAAAAATTTTAAAGTTAATATTTTAAAAAATTTCTTGTTTTTTCCAGGTTTAGCTAGAAAAATAATTATTAAAAATCAACAAGGTAACAGATTATCAAACCCATACTAACTTTTGTTTGCAATAGTATAAGAAATATAAATCACTCAAAATAATTAAAAAATTTTAATTTTTTTTAAATTTTAAAATAAGGGCTTGTTAAATTGACTTTTCATTTTCAGAATCAGTTTAATAATATAGTCTGAAAACAATACATAAATTACTTTTAATATTACTGCCTCCAAAAAAATTTTTTGAAAAAGAGTACCGTGTAGCCTTCTAATAATTCTCTGGCTTGACTGCTGGATTATGGGGAAAGTACTATAGTCATTGACTCTTATAGTTTTTATCTTCTGTTTAAAGCATGTAAATATATCTTTAACTCATTATTAATGCTTGTTTTCTGTATTTCGTAAAAATAAATGTTATTGTTTATATATTTTATCTTTATGATTACCAAATAATTAGTCTGACAATCTTGATACTTGAGCATGGTCGATATGTCTCTATTAAATCCTGTAATAAAAAAAGAGATATCAAATCTCTCTCTCTCTCTCTTTTTTTTTTTTTTTTTTAATTGACAGATGATTATTCTACAAAAAAAGGAACATAAAACTATTTTTTTTTATTTAGATGAACGATTACGAACTTTGTTTAATATGTCATATTCTCCCACATTTTTAAAGAGTATAATTGAAAATGCCTAAGCATAAACCTGTCTCAAAATTTGTTTTGTATCAAGGTATTTGTGGTAAAGATAAATAGTAGTACTGAACATGGGCCTTAAATCTCAAAAAAAGTTTTTTAAAAATGTTGCATTTCAAGTAGTATCATTTATGAAAGCTAGTTATGTAATCACCAAGAATCAAAACCATTTCCAAATGAGTTTACTAAGAAATGTTTGGAAAGCTTGACAGATGTGATCTTCCATGACAAGTAAGACGACATATCTAAAATCAGTTTGTCTCATCTAATTATTCCTAGAGTACCAATGAGCTTGGAAAATCTGTAGAAAAGCCCTTGAATTGTTATTTGTATTGGAGGCATTAATGGCGGTTATGTCATTAAAGAAATGGCTTCTATAGTACTATGAAAAGGCACTATTAAATCAGAAGAAATTTATATGTGAACCAGTGAAAAATTAACACAGTTTTCTTTGTCTTTTACCAGCATTTCTGGCAGGTTTAAAATAACAGGGCTTGTAAAGTTAATAGAAGACTGCTTTTTTTAACCACCCAAGGGGCTGTTGTTTTAGTTGAATCACTTTTCGCATGCCAGATTTTTTAAAAATTCTTTATCATTTGCTTCAATTTTAATTACATTTAGTTTCAATATATTCAATTTAATAATTCATCATTTGCTTTAATTTTAATATTAGAAAAGTTTATCATTGTCCATTTTTCAATATTTAATTGTTTACTGTAATTCTTATATTTCATTGAGTAATTGAATAATAATTATAAAATAATAAATAAAAAAAAAAAACACCTTGTTGGCTAAATCTGTTCTTTGCCAAACTTTGCATGGAACTTTTGATTGGTTTTAATTATTTGTGTATGTGTTATGGTTGGAAAAAACACTGGTTTGATGAAGCATCATTGGATGATGTACCAGGAAAATTTATGTGAAAAAGCTTTTAAAATGGACCATGTTTCGCTCATCATGTTTGTGAATTTTATAAGTGCTCGGAAACTGAATTATTGCCGATTCCTGGAATTTCTACAATAATATAATATACTTTACGGTGTCTCGGTCGAGGGGAAGTATTATAAAGATTTTATGATTTGCTTAATGAAATCAAATCATTTATAATATCGAATGCAAAATGTGCATCGGAACTTGATAATGCTTTCTGATTTAACATTTTTTTTATTGGATAGCTCATTTGAAGTGCTTAAATATGTATCTTCAAGGTAAAAACCAACTTGTTTGTACATTGTTCCAAATGAAACTGAAACTATGGGAAACCCACCTAAATGCAAATAATTTTTTTGTGATTTGATACAAGAGTTTGATATAAGATTTCAGGATTTTTGAAAAAATAAACAAATTATTTATTTTTGTGACTCCATTTATAGTTATTGATCTATTGTCATCAGAGTTTTAATTGGAATGCTTAAAGTTACATTCCATTTGAAATGGAATGCACCTAACTTGAACATAAATTTCACTAAATGCCTTTATTGGACTTAAGTAAATGATTCCTGTTTGAAGACAATTATTCCTCTCTGCGTATTCAGTGGTTAGTCATGTCATCATTGTTCAGAATCTCATATATTTGTGAGCTACTATTTTCAAGAATGAAGCTTACTTGGCGTGCAAAATACAATTAGAAGCAGAATATTATATGAACACCTTGCGAACTCACTGAGAATTGCAACCACTTCAGCAAAATTGAATATTGATGCATTAGTTACTAAAATGCAATGTCGAATATCACGTTGATTTTGATTTTTAGCTATTTTCAGTCTGATAACATTTGTAATGAAATGTTATATATAAAATATCATACAAAGTGTATGAAACAATGTTTATCTAACTTTATGTTGCAGCATTTGTAATAAAAAAATCATAAGCTAATAATCTCATATTAATTTTAAATCACCTAAATTTTTTGACTATATTTAAGTAATTTAGTATAGGATGAGGTTTTTCTTTTTATTCCTGAACTATTGTCAGTGATTTAGAATTGGATTTATTTTGTGCAGCCCCTTATAACTTGTCATCTATCTTCCAGCACAACCTAGAGAAGCAAACAGTTTTAGACTCTACTGCTCTTAACCCTCCTGAATCTAATAACAAATAAAAACTTTCAACAAAATTGGTCAAGTAGTTTTTGAATCTGTAGGGCATGTACATGCTTGCTTTATATTTATAGAAATAAGCTATAAGCTGTTTCAGCAACTTATGGGCTAAGTTATATAATTAGAATCATGAAAGGATCTTCAAGTGATATAGTCTGGTGTAATTCTCTGCATCAGAAATGTTTTTTTGATGGAAAACAGTAATTTCGTTGAATAGATTTAGCTTTTTTATAGTTTTGTTATTTTATTTATGTAAGATAATCCCTTGTTTTGGGGGAAGTCTCGTAATTTTTTTAATCCAAACTTTATTTTTAAATTAACTATTCTTTTCAGTCTAATGATGAAGATGATATTCTTTCAAGTATGCATACCTATCAAAAGCTCTTTGTTCAGTTGTATGAAAGGAATATGATCCAATTGTCACCGAATCTTGGTATGATTTTTTTTTCTCCTAATTTTTCATTCATTGTTTGTTTAAAATGAATGGAAGTTAAAAAGAGAGTGATGAAGGTTTCTTTGTGTTTTGTTTGTTTCAAACTATTCCATTCTGCTCATTCATTGACTTTAAAAAAATAAATGCATTTGTATTTATGTATTAATGTCATTCTGCAAAATACTTACAATTTTCTCTTTTATTTATTTTTTTAAAAGAATTCTGATTTTATGTTAGTGTAATGCATATTTTATATATATATATATTTGGTAACCTGCCCTTTCTTAGTACTTGTTTATTGCATTATTATCGTATCATGAGAACTATCCAATCTATGTATATTACAGATGCTGTTAAATAGACTATAAAACTACTGGAAAAATTGCTGGCAAACTTATCTTTGCTTTCTGTTTTTCTTTTTAAGTTCCATTAGCTCTACTCAGAAAAACAATGCCCTCTCAGGAAATTACTAATTAAAATTTTATCCATATGTATTTCTTTAACTGGAAGACTAGTGCTATTTGCTTAGTTTTTTTAAGTTTCTATTTCAGTATTTGTTTATCATGTAAATGTTATTTCATCAGACATTTCTCTTAGATTTAGTTTATTTATAATTAATAACTACTAATTTTTTTAAATAAATGTTCTTGTAATTATGTATATATCCAATGGCTAGGAGATCTTTTTTTAATGAGCAACTACATTTCTGGTAACTCTCAATTTCCCAGCTTGGTATTACTATCTGGTATTTTTGGAATACTTACATGGGAACTTGGCATTGGCAGCAATTAAAATGACTTGCAAAATCACTTCTATAAAATTGAAATATTTTTTATGTATGCTTTGTCCACGATTAATGCATTTATAAAAATTAATAGGAATAAAAAACTTTTTTTGCTATGAAACGTATACACTCATTTTCTGCTTTTTGAAAAAAATTAATACATCCTGAACAACTTGGAAAATGAACTTCAATAAAAATTTATATTCTTAATGGTTGGGAAATTTAATTTTGATTGTTGAGTTGATGCTCTCAATTTTGACTATATATATGTATATGTTATTAATTATAATACCAAATTTATTAGGGGGAAATAACAATTTTCAGAAATTGAAAGAATACTCAAAAAGTTAAATTAAATTTCAAAGTTATGATAGTTTATATGTACTGAAATTTATAAGATTTACTAAGAAATTGAAATTAAAAAATGAATTAAGAAAAATAAAAAAAGGCCTTAAATTTTAATCATTTTAATTTATTAATCAATCATTAAATTCAAATCTCAATAAAATAAAGAAATAATTCATTTGGCAAACAATTATTATTATTATTATTTTGCCTTTATTACATGTTACAACCACAGCAGTTAAATTTCCAAGGTAAGGTTTTATTGATGCCCTCTGTGAATGATATTTTATCCCATTCCTAAAAATATATATAAGTGTGTGATGATTTTTCTTGTAAAATTTCACAAAAAAAGATATTTTAGCTTTTTATTAAACTCATATTTTATAATTTAGTTTTAATAGAAATTCATATATTTCAGAACGTAAAAGTAAATTTAAATTGCATTATGTTTCTCTGGTTTTCTCTTATGAATGTTATTTTGTTAAAATTGAATGCTTTTTAATTTTGCAAAAATAAAGTAAGTTTATACAACATATGTATTTATTTAAATTTATGTTCTTAACATAAAATTTTTAAGTGTTTAAATAACATGTATCAAATCACCTAAGCAATTTTTCATTATTTGTCACTCTGGAAATGAAAATTTCAGGTTTTTTTTTTTTTTTTTTTTTTTTTTTAACTTGGGTTCCAAATTTCAGAATTCATTTCATGAGTTTTAAAAGGAGATTCATTAATAATTTTTCCGTAAACAGCTATTAGACTATTGAATAATTTTTTTTTTAATTAACATAGTATTTAAAAAAAAATGTTTGACAATTTTGTTTTGTGATTTATGAATAGAAAAGTAACTTATAAGCATAATTTGTTATGCCTTAATAAATCTCTGGAGGGATTTGTTTTCTAAAAAATAACTTTTCATGCATAAAAAAAATGAAAAAATTACTTAAATTATAATTTTACAAAAGTTTTGTTGTAAAAGTATTTTATATTTGTTTAAAATGAATTATTATAATTATAGCTAATTTGTTTCATGTGTAAATCTTGTTGACCATTTTCACCAAGCCAGGAAAAAGTTCACAAATTATTGGATTAATATAATTGGAATCGTCAACTTTTTTTAATGGAATTTCTTACACATGTGCTGCTAATTTTTAAAATGTTGTTATTGTCCTGATTTTCTAATTAAAAAAAAAAAAAAAACTTTAGTAGAACAACTTAAATATTTAAAAAAATGTTTTTGTGTTACTTATCTCTTCAGGGTTTTTCTATCTTTAGACAAGTATGGCCATCTTAACCCTGAAGTTTTTTAGTGACCCTTTTCTTCTCCAAGGCATTTTTACTGCCTTTGGTAAATATGAGTGATGCACTTTCAAGGATACTCTAGCTATCCTCCTCTATTCTTCTTGACAACTAATATTTTTATCCTCTCCCCCTCCATATTTTAAACATCTAGGGTGCAGTTATACCTTGTTTGGTATAGCACAGCTCCATATGTCTCTTGTGCAATTAAACTCCAACATCACTTGTTTACTTTACCTTATTTATTTGAGTTATAAAAAATAATCATATGTATTGTACAAATGTTATGCAGTAAATGTTTGTGTTAAAAATAATGTTATCTACATAGTAACTTTCCTTATAAGTAATATATCAAAAATATTTCAGTTTTCTTCTTTTCTGATACTATTAATTCATGCTTTATATTTCATTAAAACTTTTTTTTGTACTTAAAAATACCATTGAAACTATTCTAATTACAGTTTTAGCTTGTGAGATAAAGTTATCTGTGTGTGTAGATTTGATTTTATCTATTTGTTTAATAAAAATAATTTATCAATGAAATTTAATATGATTATAATTCAGTGAAATGCTTTTAGATAGTAATGAAGAAAAATACAGGCTTTGGTTGATTGATCGAAAAAATGACTTGGTTGATAATTTGCTTACTTATTTAAATTACAATAATGAAAAAATTCAGGTATGTACTAAGTATATATTCTCTAATTTTTTTATTATTTTTAATTTCCTCTGTCAGACTTTTGATTTAGAATATTTGTTTCAGGGGGAAAGTCTTGAAGTTCTCATGACTCTTGTCAAATTGGAAGGTTTAAACAGTGAAGAATGGAATTTCCCAAACGAATTATTTGGTGTATGTATATTGTTTTGGTGCATGCTTTAACATGTTTCATAATTTTTTTTTTATTATCCTTCTTATTTGAAATTTAAAAATAATTTTAAACTTTTTAGGAAAAGTATATTAACCTGAACACAGGAGGTATCTTAATTCAACTTTAAAAATTTGATAAATAAAATTTTCATTACCATAAAGACCCTTTTCATTTAATAGTCTTCCTTTGCAGATTTCATGCTTTGTTTTTAAATTGTTCACATTTTTTAATGTGTAATTGTAACATTTGATATTAACCTAATTGCTTTCCTTAAATTTAACTTCATAAAAATGATTAGATGAATGTATATAATATGTAATGGGTAAAGAAATTAAGTATGAAATAGTTCGATATACTAAGTTTTCATTTTCAAAAATTAAATTTTAGCTGTGTGATACATTTAGTATAAAATTAATTTAGATATTAGGAAATTTTTAATAAAACCAAAGTTGCATTTTTTTAAACAGGAATTTGAAGTATATTTTTAAGAAACTATTAATTTTGAATATTTTTTTGACATTTAATCATAAAATAATTGAATAAAATATTTAAAAAAAAATCTTAAAGCATGCACAATTTTGTGGTTTTGAATTCTATGTATATGGTAAACAGAAATTTATCTTTGGACTACAAATTGTTGTGATTTTGTTAACATTTCATGAACATTTTCATTGATCTTTATTTTCTTAACATCAGAATTGACAATCGTACTATCATTTAAAAATTAATATTTCAATATATCTTAACAAATCTTAATTACAGTCTGTGTGTATACTTATATATTACATTTCATCTGGTGTTATAAAGGAATTAAGTCATTCTGTCTCAAAATTAGTACTTCCACTTGTTCCTTTCAAAATCATAGTTTATTTCTTGAAAGGCTTTTTTTTTAAAAATATATTTCTCCCCATATTAAATTTATGTTTCATGTAGATAGTTGCTTTGATTTAGATTTAAAAAAGGTGTTTCTTTTTTTTTATATATATTCTCTCGTAATGATTATTAGTCAATAGGATTGCAAATATTTTTGAAATAGAAATAGAACATAATTTACCTTTTTATTTTTCATTTTATGTATTTATTTATTTTTGCAGAAAATAGTGAATGAGCTGTTATCTCATTGTGTTGATGAGAAAGGGAATATACATAAATTTCAAGAATATATGCAATATCATGATATCCTCATGCACTCATTAAAAGCAGCATTAAACATTTTAAATGACAAGGAAAAGGTTGGTGCTGTTATGTTCTAATTACTCATAGCGTTATTTTTAGTGGTCATGCTTTTATCTTATTTGTCCTCTTTATTTATAACTAGCATATTGAATTTTTTTCACTGACACCTCGAATAGTTTCTGTCAAATTGTCATGGTTTTTGTATGAACTATTAAAACATTTTAAATGTGTAAAATTATTATTATTTTTCTTTCTTTTTTATCTCATGAATTTTAAATATAAAAATTATAGAACAATGGTAAAAGATTAATCTTGCATGTTTAACATGTTTATGTAACTAGCTATATATGTTTTGAATAATTTTAAAGGCATCACTAATTATATTCCAAAAAAAAATAATGTTTTTGTAAATAAAATAGCAAAGTCAAATAAATAAATTTAAACCTAGAGGTGGGGTGAAAAGCTTCCAGTTAAAGAATTTTTCAAAGTGTTTATGATTAAAAAACAAAATAATAATAAAAAATTGCATTTATAAAATAAAAATTACTGGTATTTTTAATAGAGCTGTAACTAATTATAAAATGTGACATAGAGCTTTACAGAAATTGTATTATTCAACCTTATTGTTTGATTCAATTCATTTTAAGTATTGCCAGATTGAGATATTATTGTTTATTGATATCTCGTATCTTGATTGTTATATTTTATGATAAATGTCTGGATTTTAATTATCTGTACTTCAGTTATCCTCTAACAGAAAATAAATTATGAGAGATTTTACACAAATGAATGTTTTTTAAACGTGAATCTTTGAATAGTTTGTAACCAGATGTATCTGGAGAAATTTACCATTGACATTTACGCTTAATCAAATATAAAGGTGCAGGCATGCTTTTAATGTACATAATTACTAATTATTTGAAGATTCAAGTCTCAAAATATAAATTTTAGGGAAAATGCTAATTTATCTTCTTTTTGAAGGAAACTGAAGTTCAGCTGCTTAAAATTCAGATATATTTCGGTATCTTAGTAAAAAAAAATAATAAGATTTTAAGTAGGCTGCTCTCTGAACACCGTACTCTGAAATTATGAAAAATAATAATGGATTTTAAAAAGTTTGGTTTCAGTTGTTATTCTTATTAATACATAAAAAAAATATTCCTGAGTATGTAATGCAGAAACTCAATTATTATTCATTTGGCATATTTGGAAAGTTTAAAACGTTTCTAATTATGAAGTGTTCAATTTTTTTGACTTCTTATGATGAAATAATCTTTATTTTAAAAACTGATAGTTTGGATTAAAATAAGATAAATGGAATGATTGAATATATTCATTGTTTTTACATATTCTTTGAAATTGAGCATATATTTTATTGATGTATATTTAGTTATATTAATAGAGATTTAAAGATATTTTATAGAAACTTAATTCTCTTTGATAATTTTAATGTGAGCAGGAAAAACGTGTGTTAACAATGCTAAGAACACACACAAAGTAATTTATCCCACTATATAAAATAGCAAAATCTCCTTCTCTTCACAATTTGTTAAAGCTTCAAATTAATAATAATCAAAAGTGAGTATAGCATCTATTTTATTCTTCAAAGTGACTTTTTGATTCATTTAAATAATTCGTTATATCACAAAAATTCTATATCAAATAATGTATTTGATTCAAATGTAAAAAATAAAATCTCAAGACAGTCGCTTACTGTATATACTGTATGTCACACTGATATACAGACACTTACTGATGCCTGGTACAACTATGGACAGGCATTACAGAAATTTTACCCTCTCCCTCCAATCCTTTTGAATGAATGCCTCAACTCTAAGTGTAAGAGCAGGGTTCCCTAATGAGCCATAAAATTTCCTATCAACTTTCATTGTGTATCCACAAACAACCCTCCCCAATTATTTACCAAAGACTTTAAACCTTTTAAAGAGGGGAAAGCAATTCGGAAAAAATACATCTCAAGCAAGCTTGAAATAATCCTATAAAGGCAAAAATATACTTCTTTAGACTTAACAACTTTTGCCGAGTTCACAGCCTTGCGGAATTTTACATCTGGAACACTTTTGAAGCATCTCAAACAAGATGGGATTTTATGTGCATATCACTTAGAGGGCTAAAGTTGGAGATTATTTGGATTTATGCTTGTTTAATGTTAAATTAAAATTATGTAAAATCCAAGGAATAATCATTATTGTCAAAATAATGTATTATTCACAGTGAATGAAAATTATACCTTATCACAAACTTATTAATGTTCATTAAAGCTATTTCACTACCTTGTAATTTTTTATTGTTGTCCTTTAATTTTTATTTGCTAAAGGGAATTGTGCTGTTGATTGATGTTAATTTTAATTGATTTTTTTTTTTTTTTTTTAGGTTACTGACATTTTTCTCACTAACCTTTTTTATTTACTAAACACTATAAATTTTCCAAAGGAATTTCAAACTACTACTCCCAATACATATTTACCTCAAGGCAGTAAGTTCAAATCTCTTTCAGATGTGTTCATCTTTTACAATATTAAAATAGAATTCACTATGCATAATTTTTAACTTTTTATTTTTAAAAAGTACTATTTTCAAATACTAGTAAACATTCTCAAGTACTAAGTAAATATTTTCTTTTGTGTGAAATAATTTTATGAAAGATGGGAAGTATTAAATAACTTGTTTTTAATTAGAAATGAATAAAAGCACTGATTTATGTATATTGTGTTCTTGATTAACAGTGTTAAAGCTTTTTAATGTTTTTCCTGGTAAGCTGAATAATCTGTAATAGTGAATATTAAATGTATGTTTATTTTTGTTGTAGGAGGGATTATTCAATAAATAGTTTGATAATAAATAAACATAGACCCTTTAAATCAAACCAATTCTTTGATCTGGTAAATTGCTGGGAAATCAAAATTTCACAAGTCGTTGAATAGACAATCTCATTTTTAATAAACATAACATTTATTGTATAATATAATATCTAAGTTTCATAAAATGCTAAATTCTTCAAAGAATGCAAAACATTCTAAAGTTAAAAAATGATAGCTTTAACAACAAAAGGAATAAAATAGATGATTATGCTCTAAAAATCAATATTTTAATTAAATATTAAAATTAGAACAAACAATAAATTTTTCAAGTCGGTAATAGCAGCATGTTGCCTGTTGAGGTGTATTAAAATGAAAGCAAATGATGAATAAAGTATATGTATATGAAGTGAACTAAATGCTCTGATTGTTGTCATGAAAAAGAAATCTTTATGCAATAATCCATTTACAACACTTATGGATTTGGAAGTTATATCATATTTATGTGGTATATATTTCTAAATTTTATTTACTGAATATTTAAATGAAAATAGTGTTATGCATTTTAATCATAAGCTTAACAAATCACAATGTTTAGTATTTGAGGAAAAATTCATAATTAAATGTTTTCAATTTTGTTTGTCAGTGAATGAAATTTGTGGAGAGGAAATTCATATCAATTATCTCATAGCAATAGTTTCCTTTACGAAAAACAATATCTACAAAAAATTGTAAAAAATGTTGTATCTAATTTTTTTATTAATAGTTAACATATAAATCTGGCTTGGCCATCCCGGGGGCAGCATGTTGCCTGTCCAGTGTCAACCTGCAGCCCACGGAGCTGCTTCATCTGAATAAAGATTTAAACTGATATTGTATTTAAAAGTGCTAAAGAACATTCCACCATAAGTTGTTCATATCATATCCAATTAGTATGGAAATATCTCAGTACAATAATTCAATTATCTTCACAATTTTTCTTCCATGATCTTATTTAGAAAAAATTACAAAGTTGAGCTCGTCTAGCCATCTTGTATGAGTGAGTGATATACAAAGGAGCTTACAAGGTCTTTTGGTTTGGACAGGTCTGATATAAATAAAAAAGATGCTAACTGGGAGCTAAGCAAGTTCCAAAGTACAATTAGTATTGGCTCTCTGCAAAAATTTTGTCAAAATATGCACTGTAACATTTTATCCAAAAAATGTGACTTGTTGATTATTAACTTTAAGATATTAAGTATGGTAAATAATATTAAAAGAAAAATTCGAAATCATTTTGTCATTATTTATTTGTTATGCTGTTAATTTTTTGTGGAATATTAATTTGCTTTATCTATTTTGTAACATGTTTCTTTCTCCGTAGGCCTTAAAGCACCATTTTTCTGTAAGAAAAACTTGCTTCGTAAACTTTTTTCTAATACTTGGTTCAGGTACTTAAAATTTCAGGTAAATGATTTTAGCTTTTATTATGTTGAAATGGCTTTAAAAATAGATTTTTTCCAATATAATTTGATTATTGGTTATATACAAGGCTAAAATTAATAGCTCGTTCTGTGAGCACAATTGTGTTTAAAAGTATATTAATACATTACTTTTTTTCCTAACCTCGTTGAATTATTTACTATACAACATAAAGTACCTGTATTTGCACAGATGTATAGGTACATTATGTTGTGTTTGCTATTAAATATTGATAATATTTATGTAAATTATTTTTAATTACCTATATTTTTATGTAGTCATTCAACCTTCACAGTGCAGGAAAGCTCCATGTAATTAATAAACAGCTTCTTTCTTAGTATATCTAAATTTTTATTAGGAGATTGAAGCAAATACACTGTGTTTCCTTTTAATATGAAGCTAGAAATACAAAAATGATAGCACCAATCCAAATTTTGCGAAGTTAGTTAACACAGCAATTCAAATTATATTGCATTAGCACTTATATTAATTCTAGAGTTGTCTAGGGATATCTAGTTTTATCACCAAGGTCACTTTACCTATTCAGTATTACTGCCTTGTGTATTCTCACCGTGAGTGTAAATTGATATTCCTTCTGTGTAAATCATTCTGCAGGGAAGGTAATGAATTACAAACTTTCTGCACAACTATATATTAGATTTGTCCCAAAAGTAATGATAATAATTTTTTGCATATTTTTCGTATTTTGCCATAGAAATAATCTGTCAGTGACAGGTGAATTGAAGTTTAAGTTACATATTCCAATGATCAGGAAGTGGTCTGATTTGTCAGGATATCTGCAGTAGCCTTATTGAGTCATTGTGTGAACACATTGTCATGCTCATGAGGCAGCAAAGTATTGAACAATGATATGCTACAAAGTTTTGTGTTAGACTTGGTAAATGTTATAGTGAGAATTAGCTTATGTTATGCTAAAGTTTTAGCTTAATCCCAAGTATATAAGTGGTACCATGCACTTAAGAATGCCTGACAGTACTTTAAAGACAGCTTGCATGATAAATGAACATTGACATTGAAAACAGAGGGCAACATTGATTGATTGAGGAATGTTTAAAACTCGAAGACCACCTGTCAAATATTTTTTGAACCACAGATATGGTAGGACTGCCTAAAATCCATGCATCATTATGGACAAAATGAAGTTACATAAAATCAGTGTGAAGCTGATGCCAAAGTTTTGACTTCTGAGAATGAAAACACCAGTATGGTGATTTTGCAGGAAATGTTGGATTGGTCACAAGTGACCTAAGATTTCATACGAGAGTCATAATCAGTAATGAAAGTTGGATTTCAATATGATCCCAAGGCTAAACGACAGAGTGCGAAATAACACACCCATATGTACATCTACTAAAGAGACTCAGATGAACAAACTGCGAGTGAAAACTCTCCTAATTGTGTTCTTTGACTCTAAAAGTGTAGTTCACAAAAAATTTATTCCATCCAGATGGACAGTAAATTCACAATTTTATATGGAAATGAAATGCTCAAACATTTAAGGAAAAAAGTCTACATTCACTCGAAGATCGTGGACATTTAGATCGTTCATCATGACAACATTAGCCCTGATCCAGTGTTGATGATGATTGTATATCTATTCCATGAACACATCTCTTTCCTCCCCAGTCCAATATACAATTCAGACTTAGCCTCCTTGTTACTTTAACCTAAGATGGGGTTAAAAGAGCACATTTTCTGTACAATCAAAAATGCTCAAGAAACCGTGACTACAAAGCTTTGAAACATCTTATTAAACAAGTTCACACAGTGTTCCAAACAAAATGGTACCAATGCTGACTTGTTGTTTTCAGGCTCATACTTTGAAGAATATTGGGTATATTTCATTGTGTGTCCAATTATATACATTTAAAAAAAATCATTACTTTTGGGACATAGCTTGTAGTTAACATTGAAAATTACTTTAATTAAGCATAAATCATTACATTAATTAAGCATGTCATATGATTTATTATCAGGTTTCTTCATGTAATATAGTATAAATTTCTAAGAGAGATGTTCCAAAAGTAAGTTTCGTCGATATTTTTCACAAGTAAAGTTTATTGCATTAAAAAAATAAACCATGTCATCATGAACCATACAACTTGCACTATTTTTCAACATAATTGCAATAGACATTGAGACATTTGTCGTAGTGTGCAGTCAGTTTGAAGAAACCACTCAAGGAAAACTTGGTCCCTTGCGATGCAAGGAATTGTCACACAACTTGCTCCACCTCGGTATTGTTTTGGATGCACCTGATCATCACTAATTCAGTGTGGGGATGCTGCATCTGATTCCATTATGTACTTATATCCATGTCCTGTACTCTAGCAGTGTTGTTTTCATTTGTGGATGCGTAGGAATGCCAACTTCAATCTTCGACCTCCATACTCTGCCTTCCTTCACTGAACATGCAACACCAGCATCCAACAATTTGATCAGACATTACCAGTTCATCATATCTTGTCTGTAGGCTTTCATAGATTACTAGTCCCACATGCCCATTCACACCAGATAACATGATGCACTTCCATTGTGGACCACATTGTCAGTCATGTCTTGGGCACGTTGGTCTGCTGTTACTCACTTTTCTTTGTTGCCCTGTGCATGCGTCATTCCTCCACCACCGATGCTGTTTCCATTGTTGAAACGTCTGTGGGTGTGGATTCTTATGGCGGTTATGTTGCAATTGCGTGATATTTTAAAAGAATTCTGTGTGCCAGTTTCTAAAGAATAATCCATAAAATGTGTAATGTAATAGTTTACGTAGTGCTTTTGTAAATCTAATTAAAATTGATTTTATTAATTCTGTAGGTTCTGTTGTATACTTACTCTTTAATTTAATTATTGGTTATTTCAATAAATATAAAGGAGAGAGATCAATAAATTGTAAAGAGATATCAAAGTGTACTATGTATTAAATTTCTTTACATGTGGTTATATTACATTTATTATCTTTTAATGGGGTTAATGGTTATATTGATACTAACGAAAATAGAGATATATATACATTATCTGACTATATGAAATTAAAAAAACAAAATTATTTTATCAGAAAAAAATATTATTGTAAGTGTGTATGTTTTTTAAATATTTTACTGTGGTAATCCCAACCAACAAACTCATAAGTAGAGGATAGTGAGTTATCATTCCAGCTTTGGAAAGCTGGAACAAGAGCTGATGTACATTAAATCTATCATGGTTCAAAATCTATACATTGGTGAGGACTTCACAGGATGTCAGCTCAGGTGTAGTTTTCATGGCTGCTCTATGATTCAAAATTACAAGGTCTGTCATCGGTAGCTCTTGTGTTGCTTCTGACATAATGTGTTTCTTCCTCAACCATTTTTAATCCACTCTTATAAATACTAAAATTTGTTATAATAAAGGCCTTTCTCCCTCCAGCTCCCAATACCTGTTCTGAAAAGAGTTCTGCTTATGTTGCATAAGAAAGTGATCCCTCATCTACAAAATCCATGTCTTTTGACAGACTTTCTCACAGATTCATACAATCAAAGTCAGTAAAAATGTTCTTGTGATTTTTTTTTGTTTTAATAATAAACTTTTTGTTCTTCTAAATGAGTTGGATATTTCTTTTCATTGTCATTCATCATTTTCATTATCAATATTATCTGTTTCAATTTATGTATTATTAGAAAATGCAAATATTGTACAAAGTGAAAGGAAAACAGAGGTACACTGTCTTGTATATTGACTTTCTCTTAAAACAATTTTCATTAAATATGTTTTTATCATCATTTTTTTTTAAAAAAAAGATTTATTATCTTTTGTATTAATAATTTTTAAAAGTATTATATTGAGCTCTTTATTCTTTTCATTAGGTTAGATCTAAAATTTTACTTGGATATTTATTTATTTTTAATTTTGAGGTTTTTAATGCTAGAGTTCTGACAAATTATCATAATGTAGTACTGACTATTAAAAATAAGATATAATTTATTGCTGGTAGCCTTTTAAAATCATATTGCTCTGTTATAATTATTTAATGATCTTTTAAGAAGTAATTGTTTAAGTGATATCTAAATTTTATATATTACATATAATTGGAAATCTGTGTTGCATTTTGATGATAAAATAGTTGTATTATTCACAATTTTATCTTGTACTTTATGCTTTATATTATCACAAAGTGATCAAAATGTGAATGCATATATTTGTTATCATTAAATATACAAACTACTATAACAATTACAGGATATGTTAAAGTAAAGCTTTTGAAAACATATATATATATTAAAAAATTGTTGATAAATTCTTTAAAATATTTATTTTCTAAAATATTCTTTTTTTTTTTTTTCCCATTAACAGAAGGTATAATAAGCTTGTTGTCTTTAAACAGTTTGTTTTTCCTGATTGATCGATACAATGTGTAAGTATACAGGTTGAAAATTATTATGCATTGGACTCAGTTATGAGGTTTTTTTTTTTTTTTTTTTTTTAAAATTTTTTTTTTAAAAATTTTTAAAAAAATAAAAAAAAAAATTTTTTTTTAAAAAATTTTTTTAATTTTTCTTTTTAAAGTGTGTATTTAAAGAATTTTAAAAAACAGTTAAATTTCATTTTTTATTTACATCCGTTTGAAATTATATCTTATGATCACATCATTTTTTTTTGTTCTGTTTTCATTTTAATTTAATATTTCATAGTAATAAATGTATATTAATCTAATTCTGGAATCAATTGTATACAGTTTTCATAATTTAAGAATAAATTTCATTTCAGAGAATATCCTGATTTTTTCTTGAAATTGTATTCTTTAACCAATGCTGAAATAATAAATGGGAAATATAGTCCAAGGTTTTTCTACCTTTGTGACCTTTTCCTGTCTTCTACGTAAGTTCGTTTGGGTATTTTTTTTATACATAAATTAAAATGTGATTCTATGGACATGCAATCATGATATATGTAAATTAAATTTTAATGTTTTTTGTTATTTTTTCCGATTTTTTTTAAAGAATTCTGTTCTTCATATTAACATTTATGTTCTTATTATCATATATTAAATTGAAATCTTATCTTTACCCCCTGTTTTATAGTGGATGTGGCCTCTTGCTTGTGTAAACAAATCCTTATAGCCATAAACTTCATTTGCATTAGGGTTTTTTATCCCCCAGAAAAAATATAAGTGTAACAATTGAGCAATGAATTGTTATCAGGTTTCATATGACAAACCATTACTGATAATTTATTGAAAAAAGTGTATGGAAATGAATGTTTATTGTGTGCATGTGTTTTTGAGTAATTTAAGCGTTTTCAAGATGACCAAAAAGGTATTGAAGATTATTCACTCCTGGTTTGCTCTTCCATGTCAGAATTGGCTGACAATATCGAAAACATCAGTAATCTGGTTCGATCCGACCATCAATTAAGTATTTGTGCGATTGTTGAGATTGTAGGAATTGACAAAGAAACCATTCAATAAATTTTACAATTTTAACATGTAAAAAGTGAATGCCAAAATAGTGCCTAAAGTTTTCACGTTTGAACAGCAAGAAGCTCACAAAAATGTTTGTACTGACACTTTGAATTCCATTGAAAATGACCCAAACTTATTGTAAAAGATAATGTTTTGTGAAGAATCAAGGTTTTTTTACTTAATCCTAAAATGAAGTGCCTATCCATGCTCTGGAAGACTCCATCATCACTGAGGGCCAAAAAAACTTGAATGAGCAAATAAAAATTCGGAGCAATGATGATTGTTTTTTTTTATTTATATATTCATGGGATTGTGTACCTTCCTAAAAGTCAAATTATTATTCATCAATACTACCTTCACATTGCTGCTGAACTCTGTGAAAGAATAAAGAAAAAACTATCTGAATTGTAGAAGGACAAGTCCTTCTGCATTGTCTTTCTAGATGTTTCTAGCCAAGTACAGCATCCCAGTGATAGACTGTCTGCCTTATTTGTTGGATCTTGCACCATACAACTTCTGTCTGTTTCCTTAGATGAAATCTGCATTAAAAGGAACTAGATTTGAGTCTGTTGGAAGTTGTGAAAGAAAAAGCAGCATGCGTTCTGATGCAGCTGATAGAAGACTTCGAACAATGGAAGTTTCTCATGGAATATTGTAGGAATAGAGGAGGATATATTGAATGTGATAATCAGTTAATATGTATGAAAATCAAAAAATGATTTACAGCGTCAGTAAGGATCTGAGAGGGAAAAAATCTAAATCTTGCTAACCATTGTGCTGCCGAGAGACTGCCTGATAAAACTACAATAGAAATGCTGAAACTGTTCAGAGAAAAACAAGTTGGGAAAAATCAAACAGGAAAAGATAGAATTGAGCTGGCAACAGAGGTTCTGGCTAAATGAAAACAAAGCTATTTTTCTGGTTTTGATTGGAGTTTTCACAGTTGGAATGTATATTTGGCTTCCGCAGCCACTCTAAATTATCATTACATGATTTACTTAATGTCTGAAATATTTATTTAAAATAAATTGCGTTGTTTTTGGATGGGGCCATCTTTGTATCCAGAACTTGCCATCAGTCGAGCGAACACATTTTTACTACATCAGTCGTTTAATAGCCATACCATGTATGTGTATGTATATATATATAATTTTTTAATAAAGTTTTAACCAAATTTTATTTTTAAACATCAGTGTTACATTTTCATTATTAAAATAATCTATTTATCTTTGAAAACTAGCATTTTTAAAGCAAATAAAATTATGGAACATATTATGGGGGGAGATATTGTAATATTTTAATAAACTAAATGTTTCTTATTTGGAAACATAGTGTGAGATAGAAGAGAATGTATATATTACAACGTTTTTCTGTATTTCACATAATGTGTGTGTGTCATCAAATTTTCGATTGTTAATTTAACCAACTTCCTTCAAGCTACAGCTCTGAAACTTTGGGAATCGTTCTTATTCGACTAGCAGTGCAATATTTAGACATTTGCGTCAAGTTTTAACTAATATTTCAATAATTTTTTTTCATAAACTTTGCCTCCATTTAAAAAAGTTGGTTTTTATCTCGAATTATTTTTAGTGTCTGATACTTATTTATCTATAGTATTATTTTTTATTTAAAAGATAAGAATTTGCAGTGTTATTACAATTTTTAATGAAGTTTTAAAATGTTTCCTGACATTTTTTTATGTATCTAGTTGAATATTTACTACCTTAAAAAAAGAAGCAAGGTATTGTAATTGATTAATGTTACATATGTGTTAATTTTTTTCTCTTTGTTTATGTTCTTTTATCTGGCTTTATTTTTAGACATTTGCCAGCTTATTTAATTGGAGCATTTGTCAAGAAACTTAGTCGAATTGCCTTGCTGTCCCAAACTGATAGCATTTTGAGAATACTTTGTTTAGTGATTAATCTGATTATTCGTCACAAATCAATAACAGTTCTTATTAATCAAGAAAACCCAACTGGTAAGTATTTTGAGTTTTTTAATATATATATATATAAGGCAATTCTCCATGCTTCTACCTTCTAAGTTTTGCTTATTTATTGACAAACTATGCTGCTTATTCACTGTTGGAATAATACAATTGTTACATGCATTAAGCCTTCATATATTTGAACTTGAAGTAAGATTTGAGGTAGGTACAAATTGGAACTTTTATGAGTTGTTTCCATATTTTCAAGATAATGTTTGGGTTTGTCAAAATTATCATAAATTGGCAACTTACAGAATTGGACTAAAACCATTACGAATCTTTAGTCTGATGTTATTGATGGAACTTCATGTATTCTTATTTCTTATAAGCTCTGATATTTTGGAACTCTTCTTTTGGCTGGGAATAGCAAAATTTACCCTCATTGGGTCTAAATTTATATATTTGGTCTTGCTATGTTATTTGCTTATGCATTTTTTTTTTTTTTTTTTTGGAGGGCTAATTTTTACTTTTCAAATAATTATTTAAAAGACTATTAAAAAGTAGATTCTCTTATAAAAATTTATTTTTTGGAAATATAGTCTTGTATGTGGACCCTTATTAAAAATATATTATTTATAAATTATTATTATATTATTTTATAAATTATAAATTTACTTGAAAAATTCTTTAATTTTTGTGTTAATTATTTCTGTGCTCTGATAAGATATTTTATGTGTTATAGCTTCTTTTCTCTTATACAAAATTCAAAATATGAAATATTTTTTACATTCAGTTTAATTTTTTCATAAATATTGTTCTCCATGTTTGGAGCATGTAACTTTTTTTTTGTATTTGATTTTGTATATAAAACCCCCATCTCTTATCAAAATGACTTTTATTGCAGCATTTCTATATTTAGTATATCATTCTTTCCAGTACTTGGATTCTTTCTGTACTTAATTTTTGTCAATATTATTTTTAAAAACCTCAGTTTTACTATTTTTAATTGGCTATCATTCAAAAACAATAATTTTAAACTCTTAATTATTTTTTTTATTTTTGAAATATTGGAAGTTTTTTATTCATTAGCACTTTTTAAAATATCTATGAGTAATGATATTTTGAAATTTTTATATTGATTATCACTATATGCTTAAATAAGATTTCTTATACTTCTCAATACAACTGTTGCTCTTTGTAAATTGATATGTCAATATTTTAAACTATTTTATAGAATATAAGTATTTTTATTTTCATGAATAATTTAGTAGTTTAATACATTTTTAGAAATGCTTTGTTTTTTTCTTGGTACTCATACTACCATTCTTAAAAATTTAAATAACATTTTCAAATAATTTTCTCTAATTAAACTATACGATGAAATAAAATTGGGGGGGAAAAATTATCAGCAAAATGTCAAAATTATTTTGTATTCTCACTATTTTGTAAACAAAATTTTATATACAATAATGCTTCACTTGCAAATTTGATATATATTATCTGTAGATTTTTGTTAAATTACATTAAAAATATTTATTCTTGGTAGCTAGATTGAGAATTTATTAAATTCACATATGTGAAGAAATTAAATATAATGTTCAGTACTATATTGAAATGTAACTTTTGTGTAGAGTGTTTGTGTTCACTTAATGATTAGTCATAGCTTTATTGGAAATTAATTATTTTAAAAACTTCTTAATTTTTTTTTTTTTTTTTTTTTGAAAAATAAATTATTTAAAACTCTTTATAAAAGCTTAAAAAAATTATGTAATTAATGAACTGTAGGCTTCGCCCTATTAGTTTTAAATTTATATCTTTCGCTTAACTTTTTAATTTTCACTAAATCATCTTTTCCTTTGAGGCTAATTTGCAGTTCACTTAAATTTACTCAAAATATTATTAAAAATTTGAAAAAATTTGTTCTTTAGTCTTATATTTTTCATTTTATGTGTGTGAAGAACAGGTATACCACCCGATATTATTATTTAATATTTACGAATGATGAGATTGTTAAGTCATTTTTTAGCATTTGATTATTTTCTGTTCCTTCAGAAATGTTTGAAGACCCTTTTGATTTTGATGCATCTGATCCTGCCAAAAGTTGTGCACTGGACAGTTCACTGTGGGAAATAAAAGTAAAATATATTTTGTTGTTATGCTATAATTGCTAATGAGCAAATATGGAATATTTATTGTAAACTTTTGTAAAGGATTTTTTATTTCTGTTTGTTACGATTGCTATAATTGAAATAATTTATCTTCGTTTAATTAATTACACAATTTTCATTCAAGAATGTTCTTTTTATGTCTAGATATTCAGTAAAAATGTTTTTGGTATATATTTTAAATTTTAAAAGATATTTCAATATGTACTTTTTGTTATGTACTAAACTTTGAAAATATGTATTTGCACATTAATATCTATTAAGTTAGCGAGTTTATTTATCTTTTAATTGATTACAGACATTACAGTCCCACATTGTTCCAGAAATTTCTCGAAAAGCAAAAATGATTAATCGGGCACTTCCATCTTTAGAACTTGAAAACACAGCTTTGGACATTACTATTGATTCTGTAAGTTTGCCAAAAACTGTGTATTATATATTAATAATTTTCTATAGTTGAAATTATGAATTGCACCAATTCTGTAAATAATTGTTACCTATCTTCTGTGCAGCATTGATGCAAGTTTTGCAATTTTATATGTTATGGATTTTTAAGTCCTAAAACTGAAATATAGAATAATAGGACTGGGTAGGGGGTATTTTGTGTTAAATCTAGTTTAATCTCAAAATTCCACATGTTGTATGATTGGGAGTTTTAAATGTGAGGTATCGATTCAAGTCATATCCTCATCATATGATGAGGAATTCAAAATGTCAATGCTTATTTTTTGTGTGAGGATACTTTTACATAGAGATAACATCCACTATAGTAGCCAAGGGGTAATGATTTCAAATTGATGGCCATTAGATCTTCAATCGAGTCTTGGGTATGAGTTCTGATTCAACTCCCTATCAAGTAGTTTAGCTGACACATGTTAAATATTTCAAGGCTTAAAGTTCTCACATTGATGGGGTGTGGAAAATGGGGTACCAGCTCAGATGCATTCCTCATAACTTGACTGGGGTTCAAAACTATAAAGTCCATCACTGGTAGCCTTTATGTTGCTTCTAAGTGCAAAGTTAATAAATAATCAACCTTTTACAAAGACACAATTTTATAATTGTTTTCTTCTGTTCGAGACTTGAATATATGATGAATCTGAGAGCATATCAAAGTTCATACTAAATTTAAAATTAGGTAGGGCATGTATGCTAAAAAGCAAAATATGAATATATTATTCTTTTTTATTTGCTGCTATTGAAAACTAGTATATGATGAATTTTTTATGTAATGCGGGAATGCATTTGGGTGTCAAGTTTGTGTGTTGAGGAAGAGTGATATATGGTGAAACATTTAACTTTTAAAGGCAAACAAATTCAGTTAAAAGGGAATATTAGTACGTAAAATCTTGTGAAATTTTCCCAGAAAGACCACAGATGTATCTTAACAGTGTTATTAATCTTACGTTTAGTCTTTTTTAGAATTTCCTTTTGCTAAAAATGTATTGATGAGATAAGGAGCCTTGACTTTAATTTATTGTTCAGTGGATTTTTATTGCATGTTTCAGTTTGTTTTTTCAGTGTACAATTCTTCGTTCACCCCTTTGGCAGATTACTAAATTGAAGTTATTTTGTCCTAGTATTTAAAATGTTTCATGTGTAACATTAAAGAAATAATTTTTTTTTTTTTTTTTTTTTTTTTTTGAATAAAAATTATTTTAGCATTGGTTTGTTATAATATAAGCAAGAAAATGTGTTTGTTACTCCCTCCCTTTCTTAAAAGTGCTCTGTTAGTAAGGTTGCAATGTTAAATTGCTTCATATTCACTTTGGCATTTAATTATAATTTCCTAATAACTCAATTTATTTTTGCTTATAAATGAGGGTTACGTAAACATAAAACCCTTTATTAACATAACATGAACTATTTAAAAAAAAAAATCTAAAATGTTTCTGTAAAACAATGCAAAACATTTACACTTTTAAAAGATTTTTTTTTTTTTGTGGTATAGGTTTATGTTGGAGTTGCTTAATTTCTCCAACTTATTGATTCATGTGTTTATAAAAATCCAATAAAATTTTGTACATAGGATCAAATAAATGTTTTAATAGCATCTAGCTTTCTAATATTTTTCTGTGTCTTTTGAATGAAATGTTACTACCATTCAACTATTTTCTCTTTTTTTCAGCTTTACAAAAAGGAAAGAAAACGTCATTTCACAGAGGTACCTCTAGCTGTTAACAGACCATTAAAGATATGACAGGAAAATTTTTTTTTTTTTTTGAAAAAACTGTACATATGTTTAAGGGAAGAAGTGCTTTTTAGAGTTTTTGGTGAATAAAAATTTTATACTTGATGTGAGGAATTTATTGATTAGAATTAATTTATTGCATATATGTAGAATAATAATTTTTAAACCTATAATAATGTTCCAATGTAATTTAAAACTGTTTCATGTGCATAGTTTATTAAGGTATGGTGACAATATTTGATGACCGGTTTGGAATTCCATAGCATTCTAATAAATATTAATTTGTATCTGGGGATTGCAGACATTGTATCAAGCTTACTCAAATATCTAATTTTAATTCTTTTTTTTTTTTTTTCTTCTAATAAAAAATAATAATTAATAAATTATTAATTTAAAAAAGTGGGGGGGGGAAATGATATGGAAATGAAATTTATCAAATAATAATGTTATTGTCAAGAATTCTGTTTCAAATTAAGTCCATTATCAGGGTTTATTTCACTCTAATGTTCCAATTTGAGTGTCCCATGCTCTTTGAAACCCGGATGTGACAGAATAGTCCCACTGTAGCTCATGAATGTTGCAAGAGGCAACTAAAATGAGTATCCAACATCTAGGGGTATAGCCGGGCACCCTGCCTCTGTGGATTATATGAGGAGACTCGGGGGTTTGCCTTCTGTAGGTAGGTATGGGTATCATGACCCCGAGGCCCCCCAGTGATATTTTCCATAGGGTTTACTGTCTTCGGAAAAGACAGGTGACACATCCTTGGAATATCCGAGAGATCTTTCTCGATTTTCAACCATCCTTCTTGCCAACCATTTTTTTTTTTTTTTTTTCCACTCGTCTAGACAACACTTACATCTTGTTTGGCGCAGTGCAACCACATCTGGCTCTTGCATCAATAAACTTCTCTTTCACTCACTCACACTCCATGCTCTTTGAAGGAACAAGAATTATGATAATGTTATTAATTTTTTGATTGCATAAATTAAATTAACTCAACCTTTTGCAGGCTAATGTTCCCGATTGGGAACATCAAATTAAAAATATATTTAAAAACTAAATTTTGTCAATATTAACCTTGAAGAAATTAGCAAATATGGTTGATTGCTTGATTTTTTTTTTAGATAGAAGCTACATTTTCTATCATCAATTAGAAAATAATCAGAAAATCATAAAAATGATTTTTTTTTTAATTATTATTATTACTCAACTAATTTTTTACACTAATAACTTCATGCAAATGTGAAAAAACATCCACTGGTTGGTAACAACTCTTATTATTAAAAAAAAAATTCAAATATAATAATCAAAATTCTCTGAGGGTATTTATTAAACATTCATCTTCCCAATTAAGAACATCTGGTCTGTCATTACTATTTTGTGGTAACACAATTTTCTTGCACTGAGAGTTTTTGTTGATTTGGCTTAAAAAAATTGGAATTGCATAATTTTTTAAAGTGGTATCCCTTTAGCAGAGAAAAGGAAATCCATTAATTTTGTCAAAGAGCATTTCAATTCTATTGTGTTCAATTCTCAGATTATATTTTGAAAAATGTTGAATATAATTTTATCTGTGAATTAACCCTCTAAGCGTTTCACACGCTTTTTTCCCTGCTGTTCCAGATATTCGGAAAGCGTTCACAATGAACTTTGACAGGAAATTTTATGGCTCACAACAGAACCCCACTTTTGCCCTTAGGGCTAGAGAGAGTTCCATTGAGACATTCCTTCAAGAGGGGAAGGGGAAGATTTCCTTTCAAGTGTGTTTGTCGGTCAGCTTGAGTTGAGATTTTATTGGGTTTATGAAAGAAATGCGTCCCTTGACCTAGCTTTCCAGATAAAATTTTTTATTTAAACCAATCCAAAAAACGCTTTAAAGTTCAATCACAAAACTAACTAGATTTTAATCCCATTTTTTAATTAATATTCATTTGGAATCTTAACAAATTTAGATAGAGTAGGAAACCTACTGTTTTATATTGTTGGACAAATTAATCTTTGTATGTTTTCTTTGATTGCTAAAAACTCACCTTTTTTATTTTTCCTCATATTAAAAAATATCAGATAGAGTTAAGTTTTTATGTTATTTCTATAAATCTCGAAAAACATCGCTAAATATATATCTATAAAATGTTTGTTTAAATACAGAGAATGTTTGAAAACAATAAATACGTTCTATTGTTTCATTTGTGTTACTTTATTCACTACTTTGAGTTTTTAAAATAATATTTATTTCCTAATAAAGTGTCATAAATTAAAAAAAAAACGAATGAGTCAAAATCAGTAACGCTTTAAGATTTTCAATTATTACAAATGAATAATTTTTAAGCTTCTGTATTTCTTTGCTTTTAAAAATCTCTAATGCATGAATAAAAATAATACCAAAAATTAAACTTTTTTTTAAATCTATTAGTTTTTTTTTTTTTTCATAATTTCAAAGCCAGGTATTCAGGACAGCTTAAGCATGATACTCAGTTTTGTAATGTTAAGTTTTGAAATACATCCGAATTTTAAATAACTGAACTACATCTTCTCTCAAAGAGAAGAAGAATGCGATTTCCCACTCAAACTCGTATTTTTCAAACTTGATTTTTGAAAAATTAGTAATTAATAGCATCTGCACACATTTATATTTGTTCATACGTGTAAGTATCAACTGCACAGATACTTTTGATTACTAATTATTTGAAGATTCAAATTTAAAAAATATTCATATGTGTAAAATCCCTTATAATTTATCTTCTGTTAAAGGATAATTGAAGTACATGTAATTAAAATCCGGACATTTTTCGTAATCTTAACATTATACAACTACGAATTTTACATAAGCTACCCTGAATATCTGCTTTTCAAATTACATCAAAAAATATTTATGTATGGTACATACAAAGTTAAAAATTATTAATCACATAAATTTACAATTCTATGAAAATTTAAAGTATAAAATTCAAAATCTAATAAATTTCATCGCCAGCATATTTTCATATATTCCGTAAGTTTTTTACAAATCAGTTAAAAACCGCACGTCATTAGCAAAAAATATGCTGAACAATTTGATGAATATAAAATAAAAATTTTACTTGGAGGCAAAGCTGAGATGCTAAAACTTCGGTATACAAAAATTATGAGCATATCTACAATAGTTTCTGAAATAATTATTTTAAAATTCAGTTAGAAATTTGTTCGTTATATTAGTAGGCATTAAGGTACTTTAAAGACATGTTGTTTTGTTTAAGCATTTAATATAATTTTTTTTTTTCTTATGTGTCTCTGATATTTTTAATATTTGTAACAATTAAAATTATTGCTTATATACGATTCTTTGCATTTTTTTGTAAATTGAATGAACATTTTGATTACAATTTTGTTTATTTGAGAACATATGAACACTGATTTATTTTATTCATGAAATACAAGTTTGAATAAATTGACTCTTTTTGCATTTGTTTTAAAATATGTATATTATATTGAAATTTAAACTACCCAAAATTATACCTGATTTGTTATAAACGAATTTTTGATCTAATAAACACATATAACTCTTTTAGGTACAATTTGTAAAATGGACTAAAATTAATAGATGAATATTATTTTTACATATTGTGAATATTTTGCACTGAACTTAAACATATATTTTAGTCCCTTTAAGGTTGGAGAAGCAAATCGTAAGCAATTTTGCATTCATTTTGATATTAAATATAAAAAGCTCCTCGGCTATTCAGAAGTGAGGTGGTTTACTTTGAAACCAGCACACAAACAGAGCACAAATAGAGTGCATTTTGAAATTATATGACCCGCTTCGGTCAAGTTATTTAAATTTAAAAAATACCTAACATTTGGAAAAAAAAATCACCTTTCAATAGATCAAAACATACACTCTCTTTTCTTTACAGCCAGACATTATTTTTCTGTAAAACTACCCAAGAAATTAAACATCATAACATTTCAGCTACAGTTTATTTTATTCCGATATAGAACGAGATATGATGATAAATTCGTACCATTAATACTAAAGAATAAACTAACAATTATATATGGTTATATTCCTGGGATTAAGAATACATTTCTAAAATTTAAAATTGCTTACTAAATTTGTTATGATTTTTTGAGGAAATGTCTGTCAACTTCACTAAACTAAAGTGTTTTAAGTGTACTGTTTTGAAAGACAAATTAAAAGGGGAAAAGTTTCTCTCACTACCAAATTTGTAATAACTGATATGTAAGATGTAGTAATCGATGACAATTTTCTGTTAAAAGATATAATACGAATATGTATTTAAAGTTTGAAAACACCAAAGAAACAGAAAGGTGAAAATTAAAATGTGGGATTGAAGATGGCTAGAAATATTTTGACATTTTGAAGAATATATACTCCATTAAAATTTAAAATTATTTATTGAATGTAAAATATATTACTTTGCACAAAAGTGGATGTAGATGGGGTATTTCGCTTAGAGCAGAGGTATTCAACCTCTTGCACTTTGGGGAACCTTTTGAGCTTACCATTACCTTCAAGGAACCCCTTGATCAAACAGCAGAAAAAATAGGATATCAAAGCTCTTTATCCTTATCAAATTTACAAAATTATTATTGCATTTCTATTTTTTTTTTTATTAGAAACGTCTTAGTAAGATTAATGAATGTTAAGGTAGCGAAAGTTTTTTTTTTTTTTTTTCCTAAAATATGGCCTATGCATAATAATCAAAAGCAACATTTTTTTAAATATAACAAATAATGAAAAAAAAAAAAAAGAATTTTAATGACTTGACCATGATTGTTTTTTATTGCAAAGTATTTTTACGTCTGTAATAATTTCTGAAACCATCAACCTAATGTCTTCTTCAGCATCCGACCTATTTCTGTATTTTGTTTTTGTCGCAGCGTACAAAGAGAAAGATTTTTCGCATATATAGATTGAAACATATGATATTAGATGTTTCACAACTCTTACGGCAATTTCATGATATTATTTTCTATTGTCAATCAAAAAATACATTATAACACTTAACTAACTTTTAATTTCTATTGAGTGTACATCAATGTGATATATCAATCAAACTGATATACACTCAATTTTTTCTTTTGTTGGGAGTTCGGAGGTTTTCTTCTTTTATTGGGTTTAGTTTAGTGTTTTCTTATTAACGTCACACTGGAAGCAACGCGAGGGCTATTGGCAATGGACCTCGTAATTTTGAACTTCGGTCAAGTGCAGAGGATGACACCTGAGCTGGCACCCCCTCTCCTAACTTCCACACCACACCAACTTCTTTTATTGGGAGTACGGTGAATTAAAAGTCTTAAAAAGATTTTGGATCCAAGTTAATTTTTTATTTTGAACAGGATTCAAAAAATGTTTTTTGCAGATCTGATATATGTTTGACCAAACTAATTTTTATCGGGATCAGCGTTACCGTCCACTAAAATATTATGCAAATTACTAAAGCATTTAATATTATCTTTCAAAATAAATTCTGTTCAAAATTCCAATTTTAAAATAGTGGCGCCAAGTTTACTTCATACCTTGAAAATAATGAATAAGTGTGCATTCTTCACCTGATCCAAAAAACGCCTAAATATGTGACCTAATGCGTCTCGATTACTGTATTTGAAACACGTGATTTTACGAAATTTAAGATTTTATTTTATCCTTAAAATATTTATTGATATTTATTTTTACAAGCAAACTGCTTCTGAGAATTCAATCTTCTATAAAAATTAAACTTTTATGACAATTCTGGCGCTTTGATTGAGCAAATAGTGCTTGATAGTAAATACTAATCATCAATTTTTTTCAAAATATGCAAACAATTTTGTATTTTCTTGGTCTCGTATTCAATAATGAATACAGGGTGCTTTTTCTAGGTTAAAATCGTAATATTAAAATTTAAAAAAAAGTTTTAAAAATTACAGAAAAAAGAATTTTTCTATTGTTTGAAGAAAAAAAATATTTTTCAACTATGAACCCACCAATTTTTATCAAGCTATATTTTTTTATTCTTCATTTGTTGGAACGCTTTTATTAAAACTCAATAGATCGGGCGAACATCTTCCAAGTTCTGATCTGTGAATAATCTGAACCCCATTCCTGCTTGCTTGTAGCCTGCCGTACAAGATTTCCCCTAGGCAACGAAATCGCTTATCTAAGCAATTAAAATGCCCAACCCAAGGGGTTGTGTCGACCACCCGCGTCATAAAAGGGGGGAGGAACAGGAGGCTCTTGCATTTTCGAAGAATTTGTGAATGGAAAGGGAAAACTTTTCGGGACCTTTAGCTGTGCCTAAGTAGATCGCTTTCGGTATAGCTTTACACAAAAAAGTAAAACGCTCGGAGGGTTAATAACAGTTGACTGTTCAGTGGCTTTTGGAGATTCTGGAGCCTTGAAGCCACGGAAGACCCGCTATGTAGTCGAGGCTGATGTGTGTTAAATCTGTTGAGGCTCAAAGTCCTCCTGTACTTAATGAACCTATTTGGAATTCCAAGTAGGTTGGCGTGGTGTGGAAGTTTTGGAGGGAAGTGTCCTTGTCACTTGACAGAGGTTTAAAATTACGAGGTCCCTTGTGTTGCTTGTTGTGCAACGTTAAACTAATCAATCACTAGAAATTCTGATGTATTGAATTTTTCTGATGAAGAACTTAAAATTTTCAGTTTCTTTGTGTTGAAAATTATTGCACCTCAGAAGAGGATATTGATGTTCTGTTGTGACTGCTGAGATTTGTGGGCACACTTGCATTTTAACTAATAAAATGTTAAGCCAAAATAATTTGGATGATCAGTTTTCAGGATCGGCTTCAGATGAACAAACCAATAAATGAAAGAAACTTCTGAGTTGAAAAAGTGAAGCCATTTATACCTAAATTGAAAATGAGTGCTGTGTTTAGCAAGCACATCAAATGAGAGCCAATTCATAAAATTGCTGATAAATTTCCACAACAATTGGAAATAGAATTTTTTTGAAATTTATTTCCCAAAAATACACGAGTTTTCTGTCCGAAATTACATCAGCTTATGCAACTGAAAAAGGAAATAACACTTGCTGACTGAAAAATATTGCTCAGTTTCTTCGTTATTCTTAGCGAGCGGATATCATCAGATATCCACCAAAAATGAATTCTGGAACACTTCTGAAGATAGCTTTCCCTATTACCTTTACTGTCTATGTTTAATATTTTATTGCAACTTGATGATAAGTTTCAACCAATTTATAATGAAACTGAACAAAAAATAAATCCAGTTTGGATTATTTCATAACCAATTTAGTACTTGTGAATCAGTGGTCCTGTAGAACTGCCACCAGTCCTCTTAAGATGTTTATTCTAAAAAGAAAACTAATTAACTTTGGATTCAAAATTTAGATTATGTGTGCTAATAATGGAAATCTTTTTTAATGGTTTATGCTGAAATAGCCCCTATTGAAACTTTGGTAATCTTCTGACAGTTGTCGCAAACCCTCTTTTAGTAGATTTGATAATTTTTTACCACTATTATCTGATGAAAGGTCACTAATATCTTATGAAAGATCTTGCAAGTAGGGGGGGGGGATTATTGGAACTGTCCAAGAACATTGAATTCAAAAAGGTCCGTTGAGGCTTTCAAAAGAGATGGAAAAAATTGCAAAGTTATTCATTTGATTACTAAAGTGATAAAAGTATTTTTTTATGCCACAGGAATGACAATTATCTGCATTTATTGTTTTTACAAATTAGTGAACTCATATTTTAATGCAGTCAACTATTTGCGTTCAAGTAAGAAAGTGGACATAAACAATCAAACTTAATGTATAAATATAATACTCTAATTAGTGGAATTGATTTGTGATATCTAATGTTAGGCAGCTACCATCCATCGCTTCACAATAAAAAGTGTTGATGGAATTTATTTGTTAATGCATATGGGCCGTTGTTCGCAAAATGTGTGCTCGTACTGACATATTCCTCTATCTTTTTTCAACTCCAAACAAACTTCTGGATAGTAAATATGAGAGAAAGAGTTCAAAAGATATATTTCATGAATGCTCCCATTTAAAAATTCTTTGGTATACAATAATATAGTTACATAATAGTGTTAAAAAACATTTTTCTCAATTTTGCTTTAAATATAAATGGAAATATCTGAAACCTACAAAGCTAAAAAATTCATTAACTGGAGTCTCATGTGTCATGCTTAGGACAAAATAAGCTCCCTGAATTAAAGTTTTTGTGATGGAAATATTGTCGGTTGTTATTTCAAATCATGCTTTTAACTTCAAATTAATATTAAGGCTCCCGTCGACACGCCACCACGAATTTCCCCACCTAATGTTAATCCTATGGAGTTACGTATTTAAAGTCTCACATCTAGAATATTTATGTTAACTGCATGGAATAAAGTGCATTTTAAAGAGCATTAAAAAATGAAGGCTTCTGTGGAGTTACTTTTTTTTCTGATTTTTGCAAGTATTTTTAAATTTTTATTAAAGATCTGAAAACTTGCATCCGGCACACTAAATTGATCATAAAAATACTTTGAATAATCAGAAAAAAAAAAGTAATTCCACAGAAGCCTTCATTTTTTTACGCTCTTTCAAATGCATATTTTTTTAAAAAATTTAATTTATTTTCCTGCTTGAAATTTGTTGAGTCAGCAAACTAAGCATGGAAAGAGGGGAAAGCAATATTAAAAGTCCCTCCTCAAAGCGCAAGGATACATGGTAAAGACACGTTGACAAAAGGAGATTTACAACCCTTCGGAGAGAAGTCAGCCGATTCTGGGAATTTCTTAGGATCCCCCCTAGTTCCGTAATATCCGTTGAAAGTTTGTCTAGCTTGCTATACAGATATCTATGTGGTATTTCACAGTGTTTAAAAAGTAAGCTTCATTCACGATTTCTTAAAAATATAAGTAATCCTTCGTTTTTTACGCTATTTTTACTGGGTATTTAAAAAAAAAACACTAAATAAATTACTTTATTAATTATTAAAATGAACAATAGATATTTTAGATACGCTATTTAGAGAGAGATAAAGAAGAAATTTGTTTTTTTTTTTAATTTCCAATAAAATTGTGTTATAACTAAAGGAATATTGTTCAAATTTCTATGATAAAATTGAATGCAGATCTACATAAATTATGTGCGTAACCATTTATTACTATTTTTTCAAAACTCCATTTGTAGGAATCGGATTAATATATATCGAGTTTTTATGATTAACTGAAGAATACAGAGAAGAAATTTATTGCATTAAATTTTTACTGGTTCTTATATATGTGAACTATTTTACATGGCTAGTACATTTCTCAAGAACGGAAACATTATTTTACTGCTTTGAAACAGCGTATGGAGTAGCCGAATGGTTATGCTCGCTATTTTGTGGCTAGTGATGTTTTAGTCGCAACGAGGGTTCGAGGCCTATTTTCATAGAACCGCCACCGTGTTTCAAATTTAAAAAACAATAAATAGCTCTTATGTTTCTTCCGATTACGACACTAATAAATATTCAATCCTTTCAAATTTTGTTTTAAGATTTCGACCTCGAATTAGCTTTCCCCCCTCTCTTTAGTATAGCAACTAATGCAGAATGAAAATTATTAAATGGATATTATATGAATGAAGCTCTGCCAAAAAATATTAGCTACCCAAGGGGCTATTGTTTTCTATACCCTATAAATGCCGTACCTGACCACTTTTCAAAAATTATTTTTTTTTTTTATGTCTGCTTTCATTAGTAACGAACTTAATTTTCAAACATACGTCGTAAAAAATTTCTCTTGAATTTTTTATTGGATTGAAATAAAATATATGAAATATGTGTCTGATACCTGCTTTCACCACTAATGAACTCAATTTCCAAAAATATATCGTCATAAATTTCCCCCAATTTTTTTCTTAGATTGAAGTGAAACAAATATAAAAAATAAGTATTTTATATACTTATCTATTTATGTATTACCTTGAATCATTTGTAAATTGGAATCAAGGAAGGTCTGAAAATAAATAATCTTATTTAGAATTTTAAGCGGTGAGGCAGCCTTTTTTTTTCCCCATGAGAACTTAAAATTACATATTTTTAGTTTGGTTTAGTGATCAAATGATTTTATTATTGATTTACAATTATTAGCTATCAAATGAACTATCTTTTTATGTGGACGCACCTTGTTTGGCTAAATCTGTTCTTTGCAAAACTTTGCATATAACTTTTTAATTTCTATTGAATTTTCTTTTCACCTCTCTAAAATAAAAAAAAAAGGACTTTTCATGAAGATAGGTTAACGAGATTGCTCCAAACTATATATACTAAGGAAAAAATGCATTTTTATGATGGTAAAAATGCTTATTGATATTTTATCATCCTCGTCTCTTCCTTTCCAGTAATTGATTTTTTTTGGAAACCTTTCTTGCGAATGATTACTGACTAAAATTAGCCAACCACTTACTATCTCGGAGATAACAAAAGGGGAGATGAGTATCTCCCAACTATGAATACAATAGGTTTACGATACCATGCTGCAGTAGGAGTGCGGTGCTCCCAGAGGAAGAGAATTTTTCCTCAATCCTAAAAGCGCCGAGGAAAAGGAATATTTTATTAAAATTATTGGAAATATTAGTTAAAACTTGTCGCGAAAACGTCTAAATGTTGCATTGTTAGGCGAGTACGAACGATTCCCAAAATTTCAAAGCTCTCTGTAAGCAGTGGGAAGTTGGTTAAAATTAACGATCCGAAATTTGATGACACACACACACACACTCTCACACACACCAGTGAAATTCAGAAAGACTTGTATAATTCGATATAAAATCCAGCGTTTTAAAAATGTAACGTTTTATATGGTAGCAAAGTTTA
>BMAW01054336.1:791357-805906 GCA_019974015.1 Nephila pilipes
AATATTTGGCGCCATGTCTTATCACAATAATTTTTTTCTGAATTCTGGTTCCTATTCTTTTTTTAATAGAATGACTTACAAACTTTCAAATGCATGTTTTGATTTTATGAGTATTATGGATTTTTTAATACTCTCACAAATGTCTCTTTTTAAGTGAATTTTAAAGTTAAAAATAACTAACAGTTTTAACTAATATTTCAATAATTTTCTCTAATAAACTTTGCCACCATATAAAAACGTTGTTTTTAAAAACGTTGGTTTTTGTATCGAATTATTCTCTTGTTTTGGTTGGGGGGGGGAGATAGAAGGGGAAGAATCGAGGTGGGGAAACAGCTCTACTTCTTTCAGTTCTGTCTAGAGGAAATATTTATTACCCTTTGATGTCATTTTCAAACTTCATGATAGCTGTCAAAACATAAATATAAGAAAATGGAAAATATTAGAGCAAAATTGAAAAAATTAAAAGCATCTAAGAAGTTCCTAATTTGAATTCAAGCGAAATAAGGAAATTTAAGAAAAATAAAGCTTGTAATTTCTCATTTATAAGAGAACTATTTATTTCTGCTCCATATGACCAGTATTGTACGAGTACTTCGTCCGCACTAAGTAACGCCCCTTCCCCCCTCCCAGTAGAGGGAGCTTTCGTCGATTCTTACTTTCGGATTCACTCGAAGGGAGTCTTAACTTCAATATTTTGAACTTCATTCGCGGCGAAGTGATAGTGAATAGCAAATATATATATAAGTATTTTTCAACCAACGTAGAAGGGAAACGGTAAGAAGACCAAGCTGTATCCAGCAACATGGATTAGACACCAATGTTGCATGAAGGCGATACCACCCCAATCTGAGGACTTGAATCCTCGACAGATTTAATGAGCATTATCCTCGCTACGTGGTTGATCTTGATTGTTGAGGGACATCAGGGCCCGATCGGTCTTGAGCTCGTAACCATTTGGCTACCACGACCACATGTCATAGGAAGAGTGCATTTTAGTGGAAAAGACAGTCCAAAGCTTTGTTTGGTAAATTACATGTTACGAAAATACTACATCAATCAAAAGTCTTTCACTATCTTTCAGGTTATTATCCAGATCCTTAGTTGCTTGGAAATTTACAAGACTTTAACTTTAGTCTGGTCGTGGGACATCTTAGCTATCGAAGTTGTTTATGTTAGCTCCGTACTTGGAGACGAATGAAGACAGAATGCCAGTTCCTCTCCCCGACCGCTTACTTCACTTCGCGTCTCCTCCGTTTCTCTTCGTTCGGATCTCTGTCCGAAGCACGCCACAGGTAGCCCCTCACCAGCGATAGCGAGATTTTTAGCTATACTTGGGGTTGAAACGTACTCTGCGGCCGAAACGGGTTGTGGTTTCTTGCCTACTAGAGCTTTCTCTCGGCTTTTCTTCTCCCGAGTCTGGAACTCCCTCTGGTTGGAGGGACACTTTTTTCTTCACATTCACTTCTACTGGTATGTCCACCAACTCTTTGGGGATGTAGGCAGGCTTCAGCCTATCGATGTTTACTGAAACCTCTTTTCCATGCCTGGAAATCCGGATCACTTTTTCGGTACAGTCGACAACTTTATAAGGACCTTCGTAAGGAGGTTTGAGGGAGTCTGTACTCACAGAAAGACATGACTGCATGTGGCCAAATCCTTGCTCACGAAGATGGTATGGTGACCGTGATGTTGGGTCGTCGGGGGTGAGAGACGCTGCATTGTTTCCCTGAGTTTTCCCACAAAAGTAACAGGATCCGCACTTGGTTTGGATGGGCAGAGAAATTTGCCTGGAAGCCTTACAGGAGCTCCATAAATCATCTCTGCAGTTGTGGCTTGTAGGTCCTCTTTCCAGGTGGCTCGAAATCCCATGAGTATGGTGGGCAATATTGTGGTCCACTGAGCATTTCCGTGCGCCTTTATAGCCGCTTTCAATTGCCGATGAAACCTCTCCACTTGGCCGTTTGCGGCTGGATGATATGGAGTTGTGTGTCTAATCTGTGCCTAAGAACTTCGATAGGGCATCAAATAGAGATGCCTCAAATTGCGTTCCTTGGTCTGTTGTTAATCTGAGGGGAGGACCGAATCTGGAGATCCAACTAGTGTAGAAAGCGTTGGCCATGGCCTCTGTTGAAATCTCTACCAATGGAAAGGCTTCCGGCCACTTGGAGAATCGGTCCACACAGATAAGGCAGTAACAAAAACCTTCTGATGGAGGCAGGGGTCCTACAAGGTCGATGTGTACATGCTCGAAACGAGAACTAGGTAGCTCAACTTTCCAATCCCACTTCTTGTATGCCGAGATACCTTTGCACGTTGGCACTGTAAGCATGTACAAGCCCATAGACATGGACATCTTAAGACTTCTTGAGGCCCTGGACCCTTAAGAAAAAATAGGCCCCACCTGCGAGCCTTTAATATAATTTAATAAATTTACATGAACAGTTCAATAAAAGCAATCCTTAGTAAAATGAGGTTTTATGTGAGTAATCATTTTCTACATTTTAAATTTGCAAAATTATTAATTAGGTCTTCAAAATCAATTGTTAATAATATGTCATTTTCAATACTCATCAAGCTTAAATTATTCAAACGCGATTGAGTCATACGATTTCTCAATTAATTTTTTGACCAGTTTGAGTTTCGGAAATGAACGCTCACCTCTCGCGTTAGTAATCATTATTGATAAGAAAATTCTCATTATTATTTCAATATAGGGAAACACTGTGAATAGTCTTTCATTATATATGCATGAATAGAGTGTGTTGATCCCAATTCCAGTCCCCCCCCCCATCCAACAACTGTTCTTCATCTGAATTTGTAGAATTAAATATTTTATTAATCTTTCTCTTTGCTTTTTCTTCAGCTTTTCGCCATCAATGATCATATACGACTTGGAATGTTGACATTCCGAGTTCAGTTCCTCTCCATTAATGCCTTTATCGTAAAAGTTTGATATTTTCTCGCATGCTATTTTAATTTCTGTCTCATCCAAATTAGAAATATTTTCAAAAAATCCAAACATTTCAAAAAGCTCCTCATATTTTTTTTACTGCGCGTTAGTATATTGTAAATAAGAAAATCGATTAATGGTAAAAAGGTTTTTATTTTGAATTTCTGACTGTGGCTGTTTTCAAACATTGTGTCTGTGTATCTATTTCCCTCAAGGAAAGTTACCCTAACATTGCGTTGTCTTACACGCTTGTGAACACTTTGATATTCCTTTCTAAAGGATACTTTCTTGGCTTTTTATTTATAACAGTCAAAATAATATCTTTTGGTTTTTATGTATATTATTAACGATTTTAATAATCTTATTCCTTTCGACATATCCATATTTTTACTATGGAGAAATATATTTACTTTGTCAATACGTATCAAAATGTCATTCAAAAGGATAGTTAAAAAAGCAGTTTCTAATTCATTCATCTTAATTTCTTAGCAGAAAGTCGAGTATCCGCTGCAGTATCCGCTGCATCAATAATTAAGCAATCTAAGCTCATGACAATTTCTGAATATCCGGAGCTAAAGGCTTTCATTGCATCTGCGCGTGCTGATCAACGTGTTTTCGATAGTTTTTTCAGTACATTTTTATTTCTATCACAGTTCAAATTTAATGTTAGTATATTCCAACGATGAGAAAAAATTATAAAGATTTTGGATAAAATCGAAGTAAATTGTCACATTAGAGATACATTCTACTGCTTAAACGTCAATTAAATTCAAAGAATGTTCTGCACATGGTACGTATATAGCGTATTTATTTTTTTCCTGAAGTCGGGCTTGCAATCCTGAATATTTTTCTGACATATTCGAGGCATTGTCGTTTGACTGACCTCTACAATCGCTGAGGGAAATGTTGTTATTTTCCAAAAAGGAAACCACAACATCCGTCAAATACTCTGCAGATGTCCATTAATATTAATAAATAGCAAAATTCTCTCAATGGGTGGACATATCGTAAAATAAAAGTTTGTTAGTCAGCATGATCGCATCTGGGATAGAATCAACGGAAATGGAATAATATTTAGCTTTCTGTATTTCAGTGACGATAGTTTCTAAGACCTTTGACGCCATGACTTCAATGAATTCATCACAAATTGTAGCAGATAGATAAGAAGGATTACCTTTTCCAGAATTGCCGTACTTTTTAATATGTTCATTTAAAAATGGATCAAATTTACTTAGTTCTAAAGTGCCTAAATAATTTCCTTTATTCACTGAACTTATAGTTTCGATTTCCCCCCTGAAAGGCAGTCCTCTTGATGCTAAGAATTCTATAACAATCATTAATCTCTTTAGCACTTCTTTCCGATAATGACGTTCATCATTGAATTGTTTAATAAGTTGGTTGTCTACACGATTGGATAACTGTAATCGACTGTGGTAGTTCATGCACCTGAACACTTTCTGTGTTCAGGTGCGTTTTCATGCTATGAAATAGCTGTATTTGCATGCTTCCAATCATTGAATCCGCTACTGCTGAATGTAGAATTAGTAGATGAAAATAATTTACTTACGAAACAGTATACTTTTTCTTGTGACGGAGAATATATTTGCCATTCACGGTCTACAACCTCCACCATTGCATAACTCTTTTTGAACAACCTAGAAATTCTTGTCAATATATAGGGGGGCCACAGCCTTGGATCTATACTTCAATAAAAATATTTGAAACGTCATCAGTTATTGTACTTATTTCAGTAGAGGTCTTATAGTACCATCTCGAATACTTAAATAGTCTGCACCTCCCTGACCTTCAACTTCAGGTACATTATTGGAAAACGCAATGATAACCATGGCACAGTTATAAGAGCAAGTTTATTTACAGCTACATATAATAAGCGTAACAAAGATATATATAAAAGACAACGTGGCAGATCAAGCTTCGCGCTTGGAAGAGTCAAATGCAGAAGTGACGTGTTGGTTCGAAGGAGAACGTCGCCATCCTATGCGCGCGTGCTCAGCAAGAGCTTACATGACGTGGAGCAATCGATTCTAAGTTAGGGGAAGTGAACAGCAAATATGCATTGATATCTAACACATTACCTACCATTTTCAAGTAAAATCTAATTTTAAATAATAATTTTAACTCTTCTGTTGGTTCATCAACGCTTCTTCTGTTCTCTTCTACTGTTTTTAAACAAATTAATTTTCGCATTCCTTTTGAAATTGATTTTGCGCTAAAACATTATATATATATGATTTACTTGAGGACATTAAATCATGCTGTAGTTGAAAACAATTTTTACTCAATGACGAATGCGAGTCATATTCAAATTCATGGAGGGGATTTTATTTGTTATTCATTATGAAAACGCTGCGCAAAGTCGGTTAGACTGGCCGAAGAAAAAAAGAAACTTTTTGAGTGGTTTAACCGCAGATACATGGCGATACGACAAGAAGTGCTCAAATTTTCAAGGTATCCCATTATATAATGGGGGAAATTATGAAAAAAACGTCGTGGGAACACGTGGTATAGGATTAGGGATTCTGGGGAAATAGCACAATAGACAGGGAGTCTGAAGGGATTGTTTTGACAGATTTGTAATCGTGAGAACGCGAATTGAACCAGTTTCATGAGTGCGTGATCTAATAAATAAAATGATAATTTGGAAGGGGATCAGGAAATAGAAATAACTATTTACTTTTGAATTAGGGAGTGAAATAGAATAGAAAATTAAATTATTATTAAGAGAAGTTATTAAATTAAAGTTAAATCATTGCGCGCGCACACACACACATATATATATACAAATATTATTTTTAGAGTAAAAAAGTATTCACAACTTTCAGTCTCTATTTAAAATGCATAGTTTACACTACCTTTTATGAATAAAATTGCATACTTTTATCGCTTAAAAACATTTCAGAAACTCAAAAAATGTTTTTAAATTCCGAATTCTCACAGAATATATAAACGGTACGCATTTCCATGATTCACTATAATAAATACCACATTCATACAAACTTTTATTAATAACTTCAAAAACTCATATTCATATTTACTGAAAAAAATAAGAAATTGTAGGAGATTTTTATCTAATTAGGTGACAAAGGATTTTGGGTTAAAAACAATTTTGTGTTATAAATTTGAGTTAATTTTGAAAAGATAAACCAGAAGTAAAAAAGTTATGCTCACTTTCATAAGTAAAACGGGTTTATGCAAAATAACTTATAAAATTAAGAATTAATTTTTTTTCAAAAATTATTTGAATACTAGATATTTAAATTATTGTAGTCTGCTAATAGAATTGTGTAACACCGTAATTTAGCACTATCTTCCATGTACTATTAAACGGTAGCCAGATATACGTGTGTTGGGAACATTAAATTAATTACATTAATAATGGAGGAAACTGTTAATTCTAATTTGTTTTTCTCCACAGGAGTTGTGTGTGTGTGTGCGCGTGCGTGTGTGTAAAATTGTTTTCTTTTTCTTTCTTGATGTCCTTTATTTTCACAAGACAAAATTTTTTCTAGAAATATTAGTTAAGTTCTGTTTTGTTCAGATAAAAATAAAGTACTTACTGAAATAACAAGCTAGTTTTATTTTATTTTCAGTAATTTTCATCATTTTGTTTTTTTCAATATCTTTTACGACATATATTATATAACTTATGCTATTATCAAATATATCTGTTTTAAGATATGTACTGAAAGTAAAGTACAAACGGGGCACTTTTATTTAAATTTTTAAATAGAAATATTATTGTAAGTTGTATTGTAAGTCATCATAACATTCTTCTAATTCTTAAGATCCGAATTTGTAATGTTATTTGAAAATATTTATTTTTTCGAATTAAGATATCATTACTCTAGAAAATAATCTGAATTTGTTACATTCCCCATTACGAGTTAGGGATTTTATAAACTTATCGATAAATATGATAAATATTTAATAGTTTATCATATTTACCATGATTATGTATAATCACCAGATTAATTACTTTTAACGTAATATATATATATACACACGCACACACTACTGGCTATAAAAATTGCAACACCGTGAAGGAAAGCAAATACAAATAATTCCAGATAAAAACCAACTTTTTAAAATCTTCGTTTTTATATGGTGGCAAAGTTTATTAAAAAAAACTATTGAAATATTAGTTAAAAATTTTCTCAAATGTCTAAACATTACATTGTTAGACGAGTAAGAACGATTCCCAAAGTTTCATAGCTCTAGCTTGATGGGAATTCGGTTAAATTAACAATCAAAAAATTGATGACACACTGATACACACATCAAGTGAAATACAAAAAAACGTTAAAACTAAATAAAATTAATTAATTCATCCGGTAAATTAAATGGTTGGAATGCAGTTTGGTCCAACCACCCTTTGTGACAGGAATTATTTGGTGGTATTTTGCCAAATGTTGCTACCCTGGCCCACTTCCCGGACTTAACGTTCAGCCAAAAAACAATCTCCAAGTTTGGCAATTTTTGAATTTAACTGCATTATTTTAAAAAAGTATCAGTTAAAACTTGTCGCAAATGTCTAAATATTGCATTGTTAGGCAAATAAGAACGATTCCCAAAGTTTCAGAGCTCTAGATTGATGGGAAGTTGGTTAAATTAACGAACGAAAATTTGATGCACACACACCAAGTGAAATACATAAAAACGTTGTAAAAAATGCTTATTGTAAGTAAACTGTTTGGCTTGGTGACAAAATAATTAAATTTGTAAGTAGTTTGGGAGTTAACAGGGATGCGATATTTGTATGAACAGTTGCGACTTCTGGCAGCTAAGACGGCCCTTACTCAGTTAGACAGGGAGTCGATCTGGGCTTGGATGACAGAAAATGGCAATTCATTCTATGCTGTTTCAAGTCCAAGTCAAGCTTTTTCATCAATCGTATTACCTGGAGAGGGTTGGTGGACCAGTCTATCAGGAAACCGAGACAAGATGTTTTAAATGGGTGATAGATCTGGAGACCGTGCAGGCAAAGGCCACAATCGAATGCTTTGTGTATCGAGGATGATCATAATACAAAGTGTAACATGTGGTCTTGCTGGAAGAGGGTGTTTGACAGACCTCGAAGATGGGGTACAATCACTCGTCGTAAGATGTCAGAAATATACCGATATGCGTTAAAATTACCACCGATCCGAACTAGAAATGTGCGTGTCGTGTACCCAATGGCTGCCCAAGCCCTCACACCAGATACAGGGTCCCTATGCCGATATCGAATGCAATCAGGCGACGAGTGATAGCCTTGAAGCCTCCAGATAGGTATACGACCATCAGAATACTGCACGCAGAGCCATAACTCCTCTGAAAAGACGACCTTCAGCCACTCTTGTATCCAGCATTTTCATTCGACGCACCAGAGTTACCGTTTCTTTCTGTGCTGCCTTTTCAAGGGAAGCGGAAGTAAGGGTTGCAGTGCTGACAGTCCACACTGCAGCAAACGTCATCGCACCATATGAGTGGATACTGGGTGTGCTGCAAATATGCCCATTTCCTGATTAATGGTTCTTGATGTGTTTGTATGGTTTGGCATTTCCGACTTCACAATATGTCTGTCCTCTTGGGTGTTAGTCATGAGAAAGCGTAATGATCCCGAATGCTCTTCAGTATGACCCACAGCAATCCATTGATTCCATATTCGCATGATAGTGGTTGGATTTCGACCAGTGAGACGGGCAATATCATGGAACGATAATCCACACTCTCGATAGGCAACAATGCTGCTTCTACCAAATTCCGACAATTGCTGATACGCATTTCGTCTTATTCGAGGTATAACTTGGTATTCTGAGCAAACTCCGGCCTTACAAAGCTTTTTCTGAATGAGAAATCCTCTACAGAATTTTTTCTTTTATGCAGTGCTTCAGATGTTATTTCCCCCTTCTGCAGCGTCTAAACGTGCTGAAATACTAATCATTTGCATATTCGAACTTTTTCTTCTTTTCATGTGATATTGATTTTCGTCAAATAATTTCTTCCTGGGGTTGCAATTTTAATGGCCAATGGTGTAGTGTTAGGGTCCTGACCTTCAACTTCTCCCATTCTTCCTTAATTTGGTACTTTGAGCAACAGCTGTTGTGGAGGAGAAGGAAAAGCGTAATGTAAACAAACTGAGCTCAGGTCTTTAAATTTCCATGTGATATAAGCATTCGCGTTTCTGGTACCTCTCATAATGCTTTTTTATTGGTATTTGCTGCTATATATTTATTGTTTTTCCTTGAATAAGTTTTACCATCAGTACTGTTACTCTTCGTTACTTTCGTATACATCTCACATACTTTTTTTTTTTCTTTTGGAAAGCCTTGACTTCAGTTCATTATAGCAAAATGTGTTGTTTATCAGAAGAAGAATACACTCACATGGTCAACGAGTCAATTAATGATGAGAGAGTATTTTTCTAAATAGTTTGAAATGAATATTTCTAGTGATTCTGATGCGTACATTTTGTTAGGGACGGACAATTAAGGATTTTGCATTTCTCCGCGCTTCGAGAATTACCACACACGTTCTTCACATTAAGTTTTGTTATTTCTTCTTGTAAATAATCATACAAATTTTTTTATTAGTTTTTAAGTTTATTAATGTATTTTATCAATTAAAACCTCGGAATTATTTCAAGAATACTTCCGAAAATTATTTCTCAAGATAAGTATATATAAGAATTTATATATTTTTCTGTAAAGTGAAAGAAAAAGATTATTAAATTCCAGTTTTTACATATATAACAGCTTAAATTGTAATATTAAATGGCATCAAAAATTACACGTTAGAATTTAAACTTCTTTTTCCGTAATTTTTTTTTCTTCTTAAGTTAGGCTTAGCGACGCAAAATCCTCGTCCTGTAAGGCAACTCCTTTCAACGACTCCGTCCCGAGAGAGCTTTGTTAAACAAGGTACGCCATCTCGAAGGGGTTCTAGTTATAATTTTTAAGAAGTGCTTTTCAATTAATTACTTTTAACTACTTTTTCTCTTATAAAACAATGAAAAACGTTAGTAATAAATATTTATATGTTTTTATAATGAATTTACTCACATCCTCCTCCCCTCACCACCAATTTTGTATGGTAATGATTACAATCATTCCAAAAAATAAAGTTGTAATGAAACTTTTAGAAATGTTTAAATTTTTTTTAATTAATTGAAATAAATACTATTATAAACCTCATAAACTAATGAAATAATTTAAAAGTTTAATTTAATTATTCAAATAGTCAAATAATTAGGAAATAATGATATGCTTAGATTTCTTTAAACACCAATGGAAGCCTTGCTGCATCAAGAAATGTCAAATTTTATTCCTTTCTTCTCATATTCTGACATGTTAGTATTACTACTGTCTGATTCCATGGTGATCTCTGATTCTTCCAGTCAATATCCCTTTTTTCAATTATCAAAAAATGCTTATTTTCTTAGGACTTTCCTTGTCTCTAGACTTATGTCAGTACCAATCTTAAGTAAGTGAAAAAAGCATATGAATTTTCAGGCAGGCGCACACTTTAGGAACCACTAAGTTAGACACACACTCACAAAATACAAACATTCCTAGATATACCCAAAGAATGACTCATAGATTCAAGGACTATGATGAATATAGAGAAATCTCAGGCAATGTTATCCAGGAAATCTGAAAGCTTTGACACCCCCCCCCTCAAAATTAAAAATATATATATTTAATTTAGAGATAAAAACAATTGAGAATATTTTCCTCGAATCTAAATTTGTGTGGCTCGTTACCCGGACTTTCATTTAGATAATAAACTAATCCATTTCAAACATATAAAATATTTATATAAGTGAGATTTTGGAGTAAAATTTATCTCGTACTTTATTGCTAATTCATTGATTTTCTTCACTATCATTCAATATATGTAATAAAGTCCTATTATGTAAAAAAAAGTTCTACGCACGGTATGTTGAATTCATTTGGGACAGTCACCCCTTCTCACATGAAAAAATATAAGAAATCCAAAAAAAATTCTTATGACAAAAAAAAAAAAAAAAAAAAAATCGATATTCATAGATCTTAAAATAGAAACGATTGACGTTTTATAACAAAACAATTTACAAATGTTTTTACTATTGTAGAAAACATGAAAAAGTAATCATATAGCACAAACAATATTCTCAAATCCTTATCATAAATTTAGATTTGCCAACTTTATAATGAAAAGAAGTTGCAGCCTCTCTACCATCCTAATAATTTAAATTTTTATTTCTCATTTCACTCAGTTAAAGTACATAACATTCATGCACTTTCACATAACAATCCTTCAGACATTTTAAAACGTTTTTATGAATTTCACTTGGTGTGTGTGTGTGTCATCAAATTTTCGATCGTTAATTTAACCAACTTCTCATCAAGCTAGAGCTTTAAAATTTTGGGAATCGTTCGTACTCGCCTAACAATGCAATATTTAGACGTTTGCGACAAGTTTTAACTAATATTTCAATAATTTTAATAAGTCAAAATATTCTTTCCTCTCGGTGCTTTTAGGATTGAGGAAAAAATTTCTTTCCCCCTCTGGGAACACCGGGCACTCCCCACGCCACATGAGGTATCGTAAAACTTTTGTACTGATAAAGGGGAGATACTATCTCCGAGATAGTAAGGGTTGCTAACTTTTAGTCAGTAATCATTCGCAAGAAAGAAAGTTTCCAATATTTGGAGCCATGTCTTATCACAATAATTTTTTCTGAATTCTGGTTCCCATTTTTTTTTAATAGAATGACTTACAAACTTTCAAATGCATGTTTTGATTTTATGAGTATTATGAAATTTTTAATACGCTCACAAATGTCTCTTTTTAAGTAAATTTTAAAGTTAAAAATAACTAACAGTTTTAACTAATATTTCAAAAAAATTCTCTAATAAACTTTGCCACCATATAAAAACGTTGGTTTTTATATCGAATTATTTTCTCTTAGTTTCTTCTTCTTTTACTAATTTTACTCTTATGGATATGTCTTTCTAATTATTTTTCTTTCATACTTACGAGAATTGAGAGATTTTGAGAATAAATATTAATTCGCTAGCGCACGTTAATGACCTAATTTTAGTAGCATACACTGTTTTATTAGCGTCGCATACACTAAGAAGCAGCTCGAAGGCTATTGGTGATATACCTCGTTATTTTGAACCTAGGTCAAGTGGTGAGGAGGAGCCTTGAAAGGAATTCCACTCACCAAATTTCTACTCAATGCTAGTGCAAGGGCAGGGAGCCTTGTCAGATTTAAAGTGCAGGAATTCCATTAACTAGTAGATCTTGGAGTAATCTAGACTAAAACCCACGACCTGAGGGAAACAACGCCGGTCGTGAGCTTGCGACCATGACCACTCGGCAACCGTGGCCAATAATATTAGTAGCAATCGAGTCTTGATTCCATCAAAAATATATTTTATCGAACAGTAGAATCTGCTTCATATTAAATGGAACTGTACCTGAAATTCGGAGTGTGATACTGATATTAAGAAAATGAGTTTCGCCATCCTTGTTACTGAACCGTAATTCAGAAATATGACATCCGTAATCTGTAGTTCTCGTGTAGCTATTTGAGTGATTTAAATTTGAATCATTCCAAATTGGAATTTATGTATGTGTTTAATTTTGAAACAGTCGTATAACTATTTTAAAAAAATAATATAATCTTCAATGAATAGACTTTACATGTTGAAATTGGTAAAACAGATTCAAAGAGTACTAAAATCGCTTATATATAACTATATATTGTATACTATAGCAAGTTTAAAGAATCGATAAATTAGTACTTTCTTTCTTTTTAATAAATGATGCATACTATACAAATTAATTAATCTAAATGATCTATTGTAAGTTATTAAAAATATTCATGAGATTTATAAAAGCAATCAAACATTTTGAAAACTTCAGGTGGTCACAGTAGGCTAGGGGTAATGGTCGTGAAATGGTCGTAAAACCTGAAGTGTATGGGGGGGGGAGCTGATGCACGTGAAATCTGTTGTTGAAAAATGCAAAATTGTTTGTTAAAATTTACAATACATGTGTAATTTTCTCGATCCAAGGGAATTAATTGAAATAATAAAATGTAAGAAGGAAATGAACCATAGTATAAATATAAGAAGGAAATGAATTATAATCTTCTAAAATGATAAAAAATAAAATAAGTTTATAGAGTTTTTTTTATTCAAGTCAACTTTTAAAATAAAATCAGTTTTTCAATTGTTTCTATTATATTTGTACATTTAAATAGGTATGAAATGAGAGTTATAGTTACCTTAGAACTATAATAATAAAATAAAGAAGATAGAAAAATAAAACCCCATTTGTAAAAATTAAGTTAATATGTTTCGATACCATTTTCACAGCTTGATAAGTGAGCGATGGTGAAGCTTTATGGAGGAAGAGCCAAATAGGACTATGCTGCGTAAAACAAAGTGTAACAGGGATCCAGGTGTTAGGAAAAGGGGAAAAAATGGTGGACAAGGAACATCGAAAATAGAAAAGGATCTCTAGGGTATCCTGGAGACATGTTCCCCGTGTTTACCACAGACAACATCATGGGAAAGAAAAAAAAATACTAGAGTCCTTCGGGGTTGTGATCACAAATTAATAAGCTCTATTACTTTGCATTATGATTAAATAACATGTTTTCATAGCTTTAATAATTATTAACTGCTTCCAATAATAAAATTGTAATTTCTATATAAAATAGTAATTAATATATTAAATGGAATGTTAGTAAGTATCCTTTACAGAGTGTATGACACATCTCAATTCTAGGGCATAAAATCACTTTAATATTTTAATTTATTTAAAAGCATTTTAAATATTCTTCAAAGAGTATTGTAAAAAAATTTTAAAAGAAAAACTAGCTCGAAAATGGTGTAAAGAATGTATTTGTTGAAAATATAATCAAATAAAGGATATGATTGTATGTAGAACTTTTTTATGTAGCAGAATTGGGGAATCTTTACTTAGAGGGGTTGAAGGTTTTTTCGAAACGTGCCAAGATCGCCAAACAGAGCAATTAACGTTTCAATGTGGTAGTCGTCTAATTGTCGTTAGGTCACACACGATGACGTAGGAAAGATCCTTAGAAAAGCCTGAGTAATGAGGCTTTCCTCCGCTACATAAAAAAAATTCTATACAATTATACCTTTTATAATAACTGTATTTTGAAAACCGAATTCTTTGTAACAGTTTCGAATCCTGCTATATAAAAAATTTATTATATATATTTTTATATTGATAGTATTTAAATATTGATAGAATTTAAAAATCACTTCTAAAAAAAAACTCCAAATAAAGTTATATATTTTGTAATTCATCGTATTTGCAAAAAAAAAAAAAAAACATTCTCTCATATAAAAAGTTCCAAATACAAGTATATATTTTGTAACTGATCGTATTTAAAAAATATATTCTCTCGTAAAAAAAAAAGTTCGAAATATAATTATATATTTTATAATTGTTCGTACTTAAAAAAAATACATTATATATAAAAAAAAAGTTCCAAATACAATTATATATTTTGTAATTGATCGTATTTACAAAAAAAAAAAAAAAAAAAAAAAAAAAAAAAAAAAAAAAAAAA
>BMAW01054336.1:806006-850343 GCA_019974015.1 Nephila pilipes
AAAAAAAATTACATTCTCTTACAAAAAAAAAGTTCCAAATGCAATTTATATATTTATCATTCATAGTATTTTAAAAAATATCATCTCTCTCATATATATATGAGAGAGATATAGATATAGAAGTTCCAAATGCAATTATATTTTTGTATTAATTGCATTTTTACAACACTCTTGGTAAATATTTTAAAAGCTGTTAAGGAAATTAAAAATTTAAAGAGATTGTAAGCTTTAGAGAGGAGGAGGTATGTCATGCAAGCGGAAAAGGATATATTTACTACATTCCATTATATATAGAAATTATATATTTTATTAATAGAAACAGTTTGTAATTATTAAAATCATGAAAACATATTATTTAATTTAAATGGAAAGCCATAGAGCTTATCAATTTGTGTTCACGACCTCGAGGTACCGTAGTGTTCTTTTTCTCTCTCACTCGGGTGACTCGCCTCCGGGATACGATAGCGATGTTTCGACTCTCCTTCTTGTCAACCAATTTTACTTTTTTTTCATTTTTCAAACATTAACATTAACAATTTTTTTTATTTTTTCAAACATAGTTACACCTTTTTTATTTGCACAGCATAGCCGTATTTGGCTCTCGCGCTATAAAACTTCTCCAACTTTCAATCAATTTTATCAATTTGTGAGAATAGTAACAAAAAATATAGACTGAATTTCTACGAGTGAGATTTTATTTTTCTCTCTCCTGCTTTGTTTTTTTTTTTTAATTCTAAAGTAATTATTACATTGATTTCATAACTGTTCAAATATGTAATTATAATAGAAAAAATTGAAAAAAATCATTTCATTTGTAATATTAAATCCAAGGAAAAAGTAATTCAATAAACTTACTTCATTTAATTTTGGGGCATTTTAGATGAAATTATACTACATCTCATTTCGTTCTTCTCTTTCAATACTACATTTAATTCCTTTGAATAGAATTATACATGTATTGTAAATTTATACAAATAGTCTTGTATTTTTCAACGGCATTTCTTAATAAGATTTTGTAAGACTTTTATTATTTGGTTTCTATTTTTAGTAAATTAAGTGTTTTTTTTTTAAAAAAAAAATTCAACAGATGTCAAATTTGACAAGAATGTATTTGATTAAGCTTTTTGCAAAATGTCTTTAACTATTTTTTAAATAATTTTATTGCATCCTCTTTACGCTGAATTCAAGTTAGCAATATTTGAATCAACGTCATTTGATTGTAAATGCAAACTGTATAAACTATTCCTTACGGATGTCGTTGATTTCGTTTGATTCTGAGAATTTTAAAAGCATTTTTTCAAAAAATAATATACACAATTCAGATTCGCATTTACATTTTCTCAATTTTTATTGATGTAATCAAGGACAGTTTTAACCATTTAATAATTATGTAAACATATTTAGAATTTCTACTTTTAGTTTTTTAAGTAATATATTACTGATAATTTAACTAGAAAAAAAAACATTTACCTTTGTTGTAAAAGCTGATTAAATAAAATAATAAAACTTCAAGACATTAAATTACAGCTTTCGAACTTAAAGTATATGATTGATTATTTATAAATAATTTTTTTAAAAAATGGAAAATATACTCTTCATGTGAAAGCGCAAAAATTTCGAATCAGAATTATTTCGACTTAACACACCTAACTACCTACAAATACTTTCGCCCTTGAGTCATTACAACTTCCAGATCAAAACTGGAAAACCTCTCTTGCGTCTTGCTTTGAAACATTGAATTAATCACAAGAAAAGTAAAATCAAATTTATAGGATTCAGTTGTTTAATTCCATTCTAATACAGATAAAATAAAATATTTCATCTAATATTATAATGAACTAGCATTTGAATTCATAATTTCAAGTATAATTTATGTTAAAATCCAGATGGTAAAATATATTTGAATAAAATTTATGGATTTCCAATCAATAGCTTGTTTTTCTATACTGATCAAGCATAAATCCCAGTTTTTTTTTTTTTTTCCTTGAAAATAGATTTGTTATATGAATACTGCAAATTTCTATGCGTTCAAAACCTTTGCTATCCGTATTCTCCACGGACATTAAAAATCTGCAGTGAAAGCTTATAAAAAAATTAATTTAATGTGAATTTCATTTAAGGAAAATATGTGAAGTTTTTTTTTTAATATCTTCCAAGGTATATTTGGATGCTATATAGCGAACATAACAACTTTAACTTATTTTAATGTTTGTTGTGTTTCTAAAAAGGTTATTTCAGACGTTTCAGAAAAAGTATAATTTTTTCTAAGAAATTGGAAGGGAAAATCATATATATATATATGTGTGTGTGTGTGTGTGTGTGTATGTGTGTGTGTGTGTATTATTTTTAAACCACACCTATTATTTAGTTATTTTATAGAGGAAAATTCTAGAGTAAAATGGAGCTCAACATTTTCTGTTCTTTTAAGAAACTGCAAAAAATAGTTAACGTAGAAACATCATTAAAATCTACTGAATCAAATATTCCTACAATACAAAATCATTTTCAAACAAATATTTAAATTGTACTGATAATCGTATTTCAATTTTAAAAAAATTGTAAAAAAATATGTTCACGTCTAATAGTGTCTTATAAATAATTTAGATTTATTATGACATCAAGCATTTTATTGTTCAAATTATTATAACGAATTTTATATGTTCACTTTCTTTTTCTCTTCCTCCTTCAAGTAATTCATTTTTTTAACCTTTTACTTTTTAAAAAAATTTCTCAATGTTTATTCATATTTTTCTGATTTCTTGAAGTATTTCATTCACAACACGAGAAATGTCTTTTTAAAAAATTATGGAAGATTATTAACACATTCTCGTCACTGTATATGTAAAAACAGTTATAAAAATTTGATTGATAATATCTATAGAGAAGAATGTTATTGTTCTCTTCAAATACAAAAGATCTGATTAAAAACTTTATAGGAGTTGAATCTAGATGAATGATATATAATGCAGGAATGAATTATCAACTTTTTTTGGAATTCATAACATATCTGTTAAAATTCAGCAGTATATTTCAATGTGTTTGATTTGTTACTGATTGAACAAAAGACGAGTATTGTAGCATGATTTGTGACTAAAAAGTTCAAACGCTTTTAAGTTATATCTTATCTCGTTATCAGAAGTTTCTTACAGTTAAACAGTTATAAAGTTACTTAAGAATAATTGCAACAAAATATTTAATTTTTTTTTATTTCCCTTTTTCTTATTTTTTCATTGTTCTATATTAAATGATATCGAAGTTTGATGTTGTTATGGAACGTTTTTTGTTAAATCGGATTTTTAGCATGTAACATGGGTATTATCTTAAAGTTTTTTATCCGTTTTGCTCATTATATTTCCGTAATTAGCAATGAGGCACAATTACAATTCATGCACACTTTTCAATTGTGAATTGTTATTATGAGAAATTAACATGTATAACGAGCCAGAACAAAACATAAATAAGTGTTGAATTTTTAAATTTTAAAACGTTGCACTTTTCTCTCATTTACAGAATCGAATAATCTATAAAACTAAAGTTTATTCTATCCTATAGATATGATGAATTCTTCAAATAATATGATTTTGATAAGCTCAGAAGAACCGGGAACAAATATTAAATCTCAGGGTACCATTTAAATCATTTTAAATAATTGATTATTGTTTCTGTAGAGTATTTAGGTGCATTCAATAAATGGAATCAACTTATTGAATTAAATTTACAATCTAAAGATTTCAAAATGGCTGATTATATACATAAAACACTTGAATCTGTTTTTAATAATTTACATGATAATCATTTAGATTAATAACTTTGTTTAGTATGCTTCACTTATTTACTACAAAGAAAGTATCAATTTGTGAATGCTTTAAGCTTATAATAATGTAAAATTAAATGAGAGATTTTTGAATTTTTTAAAAATCTGAATCATCGATTTTTTTTCAATATGACAAGTCCATTTATTAAAGATTATATTATTTTTTTAAAATTGTTATACGACTATTTCCGAATTAAACACATGCATAAATTCCAAATTGGATTGGCTTAAATTAAAATCCCTGTAAAAGCTACACGAGATCTGTAGGATATGTATACCGTATTCCTGATTTACGGTTCAGTGACAAGCATGACGCTAGAGTGAATCTCATTTTCTTAATTTCAGTATCACACTGTCTTAGAAATTTGAGGTTTAATTTCTTTTAATACGAAGCACACTAAATTGTTTGATAAGTAAGAATTTTGACGTAATCATGACTCGATTACTACCAAAATTGGCCATGGTAGCCTAGTGGTTACAATCGCAATCTCCTGACCAGTCAGCCTTGTTTTCCTCAAATCGTGGGTTCCCTACTCTATATTTCTCTAAAGATCCACTGAAAAGTGAGACAACTGCTCTTTAAATCTGATGATACTCCCAGTTTTTGCACTGGCGAGGTGTGGAAATTTGGTGAGTGGAATTCCATTTCAAGTGTCTTCCTCGTCATTTGACCGATGTTCGAAATAATAATATCTATTGCCAATAGCCCAAGCGTTGATTTTTCGTACATCGTTAATGAAACAATCAGTCAATACCATGGAAATTAGATCATTAATGAGCGTCAGTGGGTTATTGTTTATTCCCAAAATCTCTTATTACTCGTAAATGTCAAAGAAAAATAATGAGAAAGACATACCTATAAGGATGAAATTGGTAAGGGAAGAAGAAAATAAGAAGAGAAAAACTGTCTGAAAGAGATATGCGGAAATGCAATTCTGTTTTCTTAAGCTGTGAGTGCACTGAGAAATAAGAATTTAAATTATTAGGATAGCATTGGAGGCTACGATCTTTTCGTAGGAAAATAGGCAAATCTAAATTTATAATATAAATTTGAGAACATTGTTTGTGCTATATAATTGGGTTTTCGCGTTTTTCTATAGTTGTAAAAACAATACTTCTGTCGTCAGAACGAAGGCTGCTTACTTTTTATAAAGTAGTACTATTATTTAATGATAGTGGAAAATTTTTAAGCATTAAGATTTAGAATTTTTAAGCAAGTGATTTAGCAATAAGCTAAGAGATGAATTTTACTCCCAAATATCTCTTGTATATATTTAATGTGTTTCAAATAGATAAGTTTATCACCTAAATAAAAGTCGAGGTAATGAACCACACCGATATAGATTCGATGAAGATATTCCCAATCTATTTCTAAATCGAAAACATATTTATAAGAAAAAGGGGGGGGAGGGATCAATACGTCCATATTTCATAGAGATTTCTTCAAATGAATCACTGTTCTTGAATCCGTGAGCCCTTCTTTGGGAGTATCTAAAATTTTTTATATTTTTCTCATTGCTTAGTTCAGTTTTTCCTAAAGCGGACCCCACGGCACCGCAGGGTGCCTCGACGTCTTCACTGAAGTGCCAGGAAATCCACATATTTTTATCTCTTACTTAGAATTAGTCTTGGTGTTACAAGGGATAAGTAGCCGTTGGAAATCGAAGTTTACAAAGGGTTCCAGAGATTGAATGAATTTGAATCACTGGATTTGTCTTTAGGCGAAAATGCCCATTCATCAGCTGTTCACAGATGAGTGTGGAGAAGTCATAAATATATACTTGTAGGCCAGCTTTTCTTAGCCTTTTGGAGACGGACACTTTCAAAAAGAAAACTGGTGAGACGTCAACGCAGAAGTTTTTACGATATTGCTTACCCCCTTTGCTATCAATGATTGGCAGTTCTAAGTGTTTTTTGACAAAAAAGACCAGACAGTGTTGTCCCCTGCTGGGCAACGGGGAGGTTTGATTCTCCCTTTTTCTGGGAAAGTTTTCTGTGAACGCCGCTTTGCAATTAAATATCCGTTTTCAATTCTAGAAACTTTTGAAAACATGTTCTGAAAATAGAAGGCATGTTCTTTTCCGCAATTTCCTTGTATCATTCTGAGTACTATAATTAGAATTTTCGTGCAGCAAATTATTCTATTCATATGCAATAATTGGGAAAAATTATTATAATTATTTCACTTTGCAATATTTATAGTTGGCAGTGAACACAGTACCGTTACATGATATAATTATCAAGTTATATTATATGCCGTTTCATAATTTAATACACAGACATTAAGAATTATCTATTTATGTGCAGAAAAATTCTCCTCTGATTATTTAGGAAGTGTGAATATGTTTTTAGCAACTAAAAATCTGAATAAATTAGTAATCCTTTTGAACAATTAAGGAAAATATTCAATTTATTAAAATTATGTTTAACACATCGATCAATAACTCCCGAGTCTAACATTGAAAACAACATTTTTTTTGCAAATTTTTTTTTATTCATCAACATAACACCTTTTGTTAATCACCTTTTAGGGTGATACAATCGTTCCAACGCTTTTCCAAATCTCCCCCTAATTTTTTTTTTTTTTTTTTTTTTTTTGCAAGAAATCTTTTGTTGCGAGTAAATAGCGATAAACAGCTTTCTGAATCATCGACTCGTTGCTGTTTTTGTTCCATCGAAAGCAATCACGGCACCCACTTGGAAAAAACCTTTTTCACTTCACTTCAAAAAACCTTTTTCCTGGTCCGATCGACTTAAAATTTTGACACGTTTCAAGCAAAGGTTAGTACTCTAGAAAGACCTGGTTACTGGTTTACTACGAGCGCCATCTCTGGGTTAGTCTCGGGAGTTATTGATCGATGTGTTAATATTTCCAGCTAAATATATATATATATATATATTATAAATGAATTTTGAATTAATAACAGAAATAAATCAGCAAAGAAAAAAAAAAGTCTTGTATTGTTTTAACTTTTATCGAGTTTAATAATTTCTGTATTACTGTATGAATATTTATAGGTGTAATCATGAGGGAACATTTTAACTATTCCAGCAATATTTCTTTTGCTTGAAACTTTTACTCTGAACTTATTATAAAATACTACATTAAAAAATAAATGTTTATATCGTTTTATTCAAATATCAAATATTCAAAAACATATTTAAAAGTATGTAGCATGATAACATATTTTAATTTTATAAACTTTAGTAAATACATTAAAAATTTACAAACATTATACATTTATTTTATATGTATCAAAGCCATCCATGTAACATATACTGAAATGTTTAATTTGAATTTACGGTTGAAGTTCTTCAAGAAATTTATACTAATATAACCGTTAGAAAATTTAGATAAACTTTATTCTTTATAATCAAAATGATTAATTGAAAAGAAAAGAAAAATACTGGAATATATCAATGAGGTAGATTTTCAATTGAATTCCGATTTTCTCAAATCAACGAAGATTGATTGATTAGTTTTATTAACGTCATACTAGAAGCAACACTTAAATTATTGGCTGCAAACCTCGTAATTTTGAACCTCGGTCATGAGACGAAGATGACACCTGAGCTGGCACCTCCATCTCTTAACTTCCACACCACGCCAACAGAAGGACTTTGAGCCTCGACAGATTTTACGTGCATCAATCTCGAATACACGGTGGGTCTTTAGTGGGTCTTTAGTGGCAGCAAGACTCGAACCCGCAACTCGACGAAAATTGCCTGTCGCGGGTTTGCAACCGTTACCACTAGAATACCATGGCCACCAAATCAACGATTAATTGTTTTAAGATTGTTTAATTCTCTGAAACTCGAAATAAATATTCGTGAAGGGACATTCACATTATATGCTAATAAAGAGCAAATGTACATTAAATAAATTTAAGTTTAAATATTATTTATAAGTATCGATTGTCTAGAAGTCAATAAATATTATATTTTTAAAAAATTCAGTTGTGCTTTTTGACAGTTATATTACTAAGCCATTAGAAATTGTTTCTTACCGAATAATAATTAATAAAATATGTATATTATTCTTAAGGAAATTCTTACATTTTCTTCCTCAAAAAATAAATTAAATATTTTATTAATATATCTTTTCTATATAAAACGTTATTCGTGATGAACTTAATTGCTTGTTTTTCATATATAATTTCAATAACATTAGTATGTTATTTAAATTATGTATGAAAGAGAGTAATACTCTATGTCTAAACACTAAGAGTAATTCTCAAAAATCTGAGTATTACTCTTAGAATTTAAGGAATATTTTTCTTCTAATGCACCAAAAATTAAAAGAGAAATACTCAGATTTTTGAGTGATAAAAAAAATGAAAATAGTAATAATCAAAGCAAATCACACCATTTTGTCAGTGTAATAATTAAAGCACACATTTTTTCTAAATTTAGGTAAAGCACTGGAATATAAATTGAACATATTGTGTTTATGTAAAATCACAAAAATTGTCCTTCAATAATCTTATTATTAGTAAATAATTTTAATACATTTCTGTACTGTTCAAACAAATTACGGATACCTACTTGTGTGTAAATTATTCATAAATTGCATTATAACTTACAAATAAATTTTAAAGTAGTTTCATAGTTCGAATTGGTAATATAAATATTGAACTGAACTATTTTTAAGTATGGTTTTATATGCATTGGTAATATTTGTTTTCTTTTGCGTTATGAAAATATGAAATTATCCTATTTCATACAATTGAAGTTAAAGAAAATTTTGAAAGTTTTATGTTAAAAACTACTTGTTAAATTTATAAAATCATCATCGGTAACATTTTTATACAACATGCATTTCTTCTAAAACCACTAATAGAAACATTAAACATAAATCATAAGTTAAAAATTTGTTTCCAAATAATGAAGTATATACGATGTAAACTAATCAATTAATTATTTATTCTTATCGTAAAAAATCACATTTATTGCAGTTCCTTGTAAACTCATCTATAAATCACAGAATCGCAAGCCCTCAAGGGTAAAGTTTAACCTCCGGTCTCCCCTGCAGATTTTCGGCTGATGCATGTTAAATTTGTAGAGGCTCAGTGTCCTCAAGTTGGCGTAGTGTGGAAGTTTGGTCAGTGGGTCGATTGTCAACCTCGTCACTTGATCAAAGTTCAAAATTACGAGGTCCGTCGCAAAAAACTTTCTTATTGATTTTCAGAGTGAAGTTAATGAAACAATCAATCAATAATAGTCTGATTTCAATTTTGGGCACAACTTATTGCTGCAAATCTTTACTCCACAATAAAATTCGTGGAACCTAAATTTCACTAATATAATCATCTTACAGAACTTTTACAAACGGTTTTAACAAATGTTACGCCAAATTTGAAAGTTTTGACCAAAGGTTTTGTTTAATTTATTTTCTTATTACTGCATTATATTAACTTTGCTTTCTGTTACTTATGCTTCCTGCATTTGGATATTTACAAAAATAAGATACATTTTGAAAATGGAATAATCTCAAAAAATATGGTTCACATAGTGATACATTTTTCTTTCTTTTCTTTTTTTTTTAAGTCTTCTTTTAATATCCTTATATCTCACAGGAATCAGAATTGATAAAATTCAATTCGGAACTGGTAAAATGAAAATGGTACAGTTAAGGAACATTAAATTTTTTTTAAAAAAAAATTATAATAGCTCAGACAAACACCTTCAAGTAGCTTATAAATTTTCCAAATGCAAAAATATCCCCACCCCTAAATGGTTGACAAACGGAATGAAATAGATAAAAGCCAGATAAATCACAGCTGTTTAAAAAAATTTTCACGAAAAATAATAAATTATACCCAAACTTAATTTACTATTGAATAGGAAATAGCATACTCGCATATGTACAATTTAAAGACAGAAAGAGGCTGATTTTTCTAAAGTCATATACTTAAAAAGTAGATAATTGAAGCAAAGTGCAATTACAATTAAACACTTATATTAATTTAAAAAGTTTGTTCTCATAAATATAACTTACTTCCTACATTTTTTACAGTTTTTAATGCTTCAGAAAGTGTTTCAGAACTGAGAATTTAAAAAATATTTCCTAAACCTTAGTTTCTCCAGATTTTCTCAATTTTCTACCTTAAAATATTCTCTTACCAATACGATTAATGCACAGTTTCTTCAGAGTCTGATAAAAGAAATGATATATTTGATTAAAACGAGTGAACATTCGAATTAAGAAGTCACAAGACCAATAGCTGGATTTTCTTCCATATTCAAAACTATAATTTACATTCTGAGTAAAGTATTAATATGGAAGAATTTGTTGTTAAGGGGGACCTTTGCACCTTCAAAAATTCGATTTTTCAAATTTGTTTTTAAAAAATAGTACTAAATGTTAGGAGCATTTTAAAACAAATCGCGTCAAAATCCGACAATTATTACGCCCTGTGCAACAAAAAATGTCTAAAGTGGCTTGTTCTATGTAATGCAATGTAAACAAACCTCTTTTTCTCAGTTTGCTATTTTCACACTTTCCCACAGGATTAAAAAAAATCTCTTGCATGCAGAGCTTTAAAATTTTACATGAGTGTTGTACTTGTAAATCTTTATTCTGTGAACCTCAATTTTGTTAATAGGATGATTAGATTTTATTTTATATCATGATACATGAAAAAAAAAGTTACTAAATACAAACTTGATAACTTTTTTAATTTTTCAATTTTTTTTAATGTAAGATAAATTTAAAATTTGAGGTTTACAGAATGAGGTCTTTATTTAGCTTTAATTTGGTATAAGAATTATGGTTCTACCGTACATCTTTCAAATGTTATATTGTGGGTCACGTAAGGTAAGCTAATTTATTTTTCAAATTTTTGTACGTGTTATTTCATGTTGTATAAGAAAATATATTAATTTAATAGCAAAACTTGACCCAATATTTTAAACTATGTACTTTATTACACAAACTGGCAAAGTTTCATATTGAAATGAGCAAAAATTGTTGATTTATGAAGAATCGAAAAAAGTTTGTCAAAAAGTTCTACTTTTGATTTCGTAAGGTACTAAGTCCCCTTAAGGTGATAAAAAATAAATCAAGTGCTATTAAATCAACTACCGTTATTCTAATATCGAAAATAAGAATGTAATTGTACCCATTTCATATAAGAGGCAAAACACTTTATCACCACTGAGACAAATTTGAAATATTCTAATTAAGACGATTTGTATAAAATTATTGTCAAATTGGGAGAAATTAATTAAACCCTATATTTACATTGTGTTTTGTAATCAGGTTTTTTAAGATTTTCAAAGGTGTGACTTTCTTTTCATGACAAAAAGGTATTTAAGAGCCTAAATAAAATACTTTTAGAAAATCTGTAAATAGTTTTGAGTTTTATCAAAAGTAGGATTATTTAATAACCAAATGTGATTTTTTTGTGTGCATTTTTTTTCCACTTCTATATACTTGAGGTCGCGGATTGTATTCTTAGGAAAAAAACTAAATTTTATTCCAACTTAGCTTCTAAAACTGGGAATAATAAATAAGCAATTTGCACAAAACCTGTTGTGTAATCCTCTTAGTATCTTTGCTTTCACTTCTTTAATCATTAGAAAAAGTTACTCAGTGGAAACATGTGGCCGCAATAGCCTAGTGGTCATGGTCATGGATAGCCTAGTGGTCACGGCTGGCAGTTTTCGTCGAGACGCGGGTCCAAGCCTTGATGATGCTAAAGACCCGCCATGTAGCCGGGGCTGACGCACGTTAAATATGAGGGGGTTCAAAGTCCTCACGTTGGCGTGGTGTGGATGTTAGGAAAGGGGGTTGCCAGCTCATGTGTAGTTCCCTTCACTTGACCGGGGTCCATCGCCAACAGCCCTCGTGTTGCTTCTAATGCGACGATAATAAAACCAAACCAAAATACTTTTTACCTGAGTAACGTAGCAAGAAAAAAAAAAAGTCCTTATAGAAGCTTTTTTCACTTCTTTTCCAAAAAAAATACATACATTAAACATTAGATAAAAATAATAGCTAAAAATAAACAAACTACTATTTGTACGATATCAACCAATATTATTGTTATATTTTTACAGCTTTTACAGAAGCGATTTTTAAAAATATTATTTTGCATACTTATCAATTAATTGCACAAACAATGGCATTTTCAATACCAAGTCCTCCATTTGTTTAGCTTAGATATCAGTTTCATTCATCAAACTGTTTTTGCCAATATAAATGAAAAACTAATGATAAAATTTATCGGCAGCGTTGTTTTTTTAATACTTATGATTTAAGAGCTTTAGCTTAATTTTAAAAAAGAATATGAGGTGCCAAGAAGAGGGAGGGGGGCGACTGTATTGAAGATTATATTCATTGTCGATTGATTTATGTTTGAGGAATTTCTACAAAATTCCTTCCATTATATCTTTGTATTTTTAAGTTATTATTATTTTTAATATTATATATTATTAATTTTAGTTTACTTCTGGGCAAATATATGACCCAAAATTCAGATTCTCAATAGATTTTCAGTGAGATTGGGTAAAAAAATCCAGAAAGTTAAGATCTGGTCATTCTACCCCCCCCCTTTTGCCGAAGGCTCGTCTTTTCTAAAAGAGATTGGCTTGCTCCCCCCTCCCCAAGTAACAGCATTTTCTAAAAGCCTTCAAGCTGATTCCTCCCCTGTAAACTTCAGCTGCACTGTGTCTTGACGGCGCCAAAAAATGTTAAATGAAAGGAGGAACGTGACTTTATATTGGGGTGCATAACCCTCACGGGCTTTAATCCCCAGTTTTAATTAATTAGTTGGAGGTGAGACAGAACTTTGGTTTTCAGCTTGCCCAGAAGTTAATTCAAAAATTGAAAAAATAATGAATTGCCAGAGTAAAAAAGTTAAACGAGCAATGCTTAGTTATTAATTTTACAATTAAAATTAAAAGTTATAATAACTATGAATCAGTAAATTTTTTAAAAATTTAAAATTAAATTTAAATTTAAGTTATGAGATATTAGAATCTGAGTAGTCCATTTTATTTGCAGAATGGACATTAAGGTATAGTCAGAGTGCTGACGACGAGAAAGAGAAGATTCTTGAAGGTGGTTCCTTTTTATCTTAAAAGTTTTAAATTTTAAAATTGAAGTTTTAAATTTTTTTTTTAAATAAATGCTATTGATTATTATTACTGTTAAGTGAGGCTAAAACTAGTGGCGTTGGTAGAAGTATCCTGACTTATTCCTCATGTCTGGTTAAGAAGAAATTGAAGTTGATTCTTGAATGTGGAGAGGGAGCGTTCCTATTGGTTGCTGGGTGCGCTCCTATTGGCTTTTGATGATGCATGTCATTTAGAAGTAGATTTTGGCAGGAAATGGTGTAGAAAAATGATGATGATGAGAAATTGAGAATTAATCAAGTAATATTTCACGTGGTCTGTGCAGAAGTTGATTATTATTGATTGGAGTATATTTCTCTATTGCCTGAATGGTTCTGTTGGTGGAGATATCGATTTTATTGTAGAAGTTTTTCGCTAGTTTTTTGATGAATTGCTTGAGGGCTGGGAAATTTAACGAATTTCTGATATCAGCAGTGCGCATGTACCAGTGTGCTTTTACTATTGTTCGTAGGATGCTGGATTGAGAGCTTTCTAGGATATCCATAGTAGTAGGTGCACAGTGGGCCCAGATAGGGGAGGCATAAGTCAGGATAGGTCTAAGCATCAGTGCATAGATAAGCATCTTGTTGGTTCTATTTAATGTAGAGTCTCTCGCGAGAAGGGGAAAAATTTTTCTGACTGCTGCTTTATATTGCTGCTTAATTAGTATTACGTGTTGTTTGAAAGTGAGTTTCTTATCTAACGTAACACCGAGGTATTTTGTGGACCCGGACCAGGGGATTTTGTTATTGTTTAAATATATGTCAGGTTCAATGTTTCTATTATTTTTATTAAAGAAGACGCCTCTGTCTTGGAAACATTCAGGGCTATTTTCCAAGTTGAGTATCATACTTCTAAGTCTTTGAGGTGGTTGTTTAGTGCTTGGCCTATGTTTTTCGGGTAGTAGTGACGTGCTAGTATCGCAGTGTCATCTGCGTACACGCAGAGAGTTGTGTCTGTGTGTTTTGGGATGTCGTTCACGAAGTAGTTGAAGAGGGTCGGCGATAAAATTCCTCCTTGCGGGTCTCCTGCTGCGATATTTCTTGGTGAAGAGTAGGTTCCATTGATGATGACAGAGAAATTTCGATTTTCTAAATAAGATTTGATAATTTTGATTAGGTGGGGGGTGTATTAATTTTTATTAGTTTATAAAGTAGACCAGTATGCCAGACCCGGTCGAATGCTTTCTGAATATCAAGGAAAACTGCACCTGTGAGTTGTCCTTTGTAGAATCCAGTTTTAACTAGTTCCACCACTCTGAGTAGTCGGTGTGATGTGGAGAGCTCTGGAACGAATTCATGCTGTTCGTGGATCAGGATGTCATTTTCACTATTGAATTTGCTCAGTCTATTGTGGATAATTTTTTCTGCGATTTTGCTTAACACTGAGAGGAGGGATATAGGTCTGCAGTTTTCAGGTTTAGTTGAATCTTTTCCAGGTTTCCGGATCGGTATGATTGTGGCAGTTTTCCAGGAATCCGGAAAGTGACCGATGTCTAGCATATTTTGGATGATATTTCTGAGTTGGTAGATGCAGAGATATGGAAGATTTTTAATCATTTTGTTTGTGATACCATCCTTACCTGGTGCTTTATTACTTTTTAGGATTTTGATGTAATTTGCGATTTCTGAAGCAAATGGTGGGTGGGGAGTTTTCGAAGTTTTCTTTATTCATGAAGAATTCGTGAACGACGTGTTTCACTGTGCTATCATGTGTTGGTGAATTTAGATCGTTTAGTTTAAACTGACTCTGAAGTGAGTCAGCGAGTGTTTCAGATTTGTCTGCGTCACTCAGGGTGATACTAATTGGGCCGTTTAGGGCGGAAACTGGGGGGTCTTCTCTTTCTGAGTGCTTTTGACATACTCCATAGAGTGCCGTTTTCAGCATTCAGGTTTTCAAGAGCTTCTTCCCAATCTTTTTGTTTGTGTAAGTGCACTTTACGCCTTATTTCATTTTGAATTCTGTTTAAATTTTGTTTATCAGCAGGGAATCTTGTGAACTGCCAAAGTTTTTTGGCTTTGTTCATTTCTCGAAAAAGGTTTCTAAGCTCTCTGCCGATAAATGTCTGTTTGTTTGTCTGGATTGGTTTTGAGGCGTTTTGGTGTGCACTTAAAATGTTGTGTGTTAGTTTGGCTACTTCAATTTCAATATCCACTCCTCTGTGTGCTTTGGGGAGTGTAAAAGTGTTGATGGTTGTGTCAAGGAGTTTTTTTCTAAACAATTCGCAGTTGTTGTGGAGCTTCGGTGAAGGAAGCTTAAACTTCTCTTGAGAAGCAAAGTGAATGAGAACTGGGTTGTGATCTCTACTTAACTCCGGTAGCGAGTGTATCTGGAAGGGCCAGTCAAAGTTCGCCGTAAGAGCAATGTCGATGGTGGAGGCGGAGTTATGTCCGAATCGTGTTGGAGTGGGTGAGGCTAAGATATCTATGCCGTTCTGATCGGCAAAGTTTTTAAGTGCATTACCTCTCGATGAGTTGTATGTGCAGCCCCAGGTAGTATGCTTAGCATTTAAATCTCCGCATATTAGTGAAGTCGGCCCTAGATTTATAATAGTATTTATGTCTGTTGGAACGTGAGTGACTCTGACAGAGGGGGGTATATACATCGAGGTAATGAGTATTGGGTTTCCATCCGTTGGGGTGAGGGCAACGATAGTTGCTTCTGCACCGTTTAATGTGGGTGTTGGGATATTGTAATGTGGGAGAGGTTTCTTAATAAGAATTGCAGTTCCGCCAAACGGGCGATTGTTTGTTGTGGGTCTGTCATTTCTATATGTGGTGTAGTTTGGAATTGAAAATTGCATTCCTGGTCCGAGATGTGTTTCTTGGATTAGTATTAAGTCAGGGTTGTGCTTATCTATGAAGTTCCTTAATTCTACTCCGTGGAACTTTATACCTTGGGCATTCCAAAACACCAGTTTGAGTCCGAGAAGGGTGAATTTTAATTATTGGAAGTGGGTGGTGTCGCGACTACACCCGATATGAAAATGTTAAGCTTGTCGAAGTCGCTGGTGATTTTCGACATGTTGTTTAGGGCTTCGAATATTTTCGGGAATTTATTAAATAGGTTTTGTAGTTCTGCAATGGAATTAAAGTTTCCTAGTTGTGGGGTGGTAATAGGGGCAGTAAACTGGTGTTTGGCTTCGGCTGACATTTGGGCTATTTGTGGCGCCATCTCTTGGGTGGTTTCGTTACTGCAAATGTTCGCTTAAATGAAAGCAGACCAACGATACCACTTCCCCCAAAATATGTGGTCAGTCTGCTGGGCCCCTTTTAGATTGTAAATTAGCTTTCCCTTTTTGACTGGAGGAAGTGATTTCAAAGGGAAGTGGGGTTGAAACGGAAATGGAAAGTTATTTTAAAGTATAAAGTTGTTGGACAGGGTAGAAAGAGAATGAATCAACTGTTCTGTCGTACTGTTTAGCTCACTTCTTTTTAAGGGAGGAAAATTAAACGGGTATGGGTAGTTAAAATGCTCTTGGTTATGGTGGGATTCAATGAAAGTAATTTTCACAGGATTGATAGGGAAAGCATGGATTCCATTGCTGTGTGCAAAAATAGGTAAGGCTTGGATAAGAGGATTTCTGTAGTTAGTTCGTAGGAGCGTTTAGAAAGATAAGCAATATTAGTGTTAATTTGGAGATTCGAAGGTCTTTAAGGATGGCCGTGTTTCTAATGTTTCAGTCGGGGGAATCTTTTCCATCTTGTCGGAGGGGCTACTTCTTATCGAAACTGACTCGGCATTGTCAATTTCAGTGGTGATTGTACTAGCAAGGATGTAAAATATACCTTCTTGGAAACCTGAATTTTTTCTCTTTCTTATAGATTCTCAAATATTTAGTTACCATTAAAATTTTTTCGTTTCCCGCCTTAATAGTGTAATTGAAATTGATAAAAAGAGAAATTTAAACTATCTAGCATGTTTTTGTATCATTTGGTAAATATTATCTTAAAAATATTTAATGTGTATTCTTAATAAAATGTATCTATACATATTTACCAATAGATATTTAGAATGCATTCCTGTTTTGCTGTTATTTAAGAGTAAGTGAATGATATATTCTTATTTATTCTATTTTATGATAACTTAATAATAAATATTATAAATATGTAGACAAAAGTTTCCTTAAATGTATGTGGGGGGGCAGTTAAGACAGAGCAGAATTTTTTTTTTTTTTTTTTTACAAATTATCAACTTCTGTGCGAAATAATTTTTGTGATCTTATATAAGTATAAATTTAATTATTTACTTTCGTAGAAATTATCCCTTATTTCTTAAGAATATTCAATCTCTTAGCTATAAGTTAATAATAATTTCTCCTAAAAACTTTTACCTTTTTTACACATTTCATTCATTTGTTTTATTGATGTCGCACTTAGAAGCAAAATTAAGGAGGATTAAAGGGGGAGGTTTTATAGAATGTAAACCATAATTAATAAATTCTTTATTCCTCAGGTAGACTTATTAAGAATGCTTTGCTTTTCTAATGGAATTTAGTAAAAAAACATACCATTGTTAATAAAATTTCATAAATTAATTTCTATTGAAGAATGGTTTGTAATAAGAATTATGAAGAAAAAATTTCCTAGAAATTTTGATCATTATTTTTATAGCAGTAATTTTTTTTAAAAAAAAATGCTTTTAGTGTATATATAAATGTATGAAATTTTAAATTTATTGTTTCTTATAATAATAAGAGTGATTATTTTAAATTAGACAGAAATAAGTACTTTGCATGCTTTTGGAAAATCATAGAAATAACTTATATATTCGGCTTTATTCTGATCTGGAATATGTCCATTACTTATATTTTTTCATTTTTTTATGCATTTTAATTCTTCATATTTTTACTGTTCCGATTTACAGAAGAAAGTGTTCCTTTTGTTTCAAATCATACAATATTTTGGAGGCAAGTTTCATCTAATCTAACTCTCACATTGTTATCTTTCATAGCATTGTGAAGTCCAGTTCATTTTTTGCCGCTTATCCTTTTATGGTACGTTTATAAAATATTTCATCCATAAAATGTTTCTAAAAGTTATTCTGATAATTAATATGCTACAATGCATATTTTTACTAAATACTTAGTATTTTGTGTGCACATTTTTACTAAATTTTTTTGGCATATATTTAAAATATTTCTCTGTCATTTTTAAGAGTTAAGTATGAAATTGGCTGTCAATTTTAACATTTTCGTTCCGAAAAGGAAAAATTACCGTACGATAACAATTCATGATTATTGAATTTATAGATTTTCATTTGAAAAGCTACGAAAATTTTTAATTGAATTTTAGGTTATTGTAATCATTACTTTCATTTTTTAGAGCGCTTATAACGAAAAATGATACATCTGATATAAATTTTGATAGAAACGCTTTCTTTATTTATTTTGTTATTTTCAATAAAACTTAATAATGTAAATTAATTTAGAGTAATTTTCTTAATGTTTCAGATGCATCCTTCAATAGAAAATATAAATGTATTTGATATTGGTTCCTTGAAGGAAAAAACAATTAAAGATATTTTAACGGAAGCAAAAGTATTGCATGACAGAATTTTGATTCCAATGAGTCGCATTTGTGATAATGAGACTTCTGCACAAATAGGATTCCATTCAAAAATTCAGTTGGAAATGGATTTGTAAGAATAAGTATCGATTCAGATACTTAGGAAAAGTAAAGTGATTTATTTCATGTATAGACGAGGAAAAGTGTTAATGTATAATGTTATAGATTTTTTAGATGCTTTAGTTTTTTGTTTTCTTTTTCCATTAAATTGTTTTGCAATTCAATAAATATTCTTCACTGCTGTTAGTTACATTTCATCAATTAGCTGAAGAAATGTCTTTTTAATTTTCATAATGTATAGAAAATTAAGAATATTTATTCATTTAATACTCCAGGAAGTAAACATTCAATCATTTCATCTTCTGTATTTGTAATGCATATATAATTTCAGTCATGACAGTTGTTTTATTTCATTCGAACACTCGGAATAAAATATGTGTTCGGAACATATTTTATTACAAGTGTGTCTCATTTAATATTTAAAAATTAGTAATACCAAACAATTAACTTTGAAACGCTTAACTGATCTTTTTAAAGCATTAATTTAGCAAACAAAAATGTCTCAATACTCAGATCAGTCTTTTTATATGTTTATCAATTTGCCAAGATCTGCATGAAAATACTAATTTAAATGAATTATTTTGATCTTTTATTGTATTTTATCTGAGATCAGCATTTATAAGACTTGATTATATTTAAATCTCAAAAATAATTTTATTAATAGGAATGCATGAGGATATGTATATTAATGAATTAAATAGGTGTACTTTTTTTACCTTTTCTTTGGTAATAAAATTGAAAATGTTGTAGATATTCTCTGTCAAATAATAATATACCAAAACAGAAACTAAGTTTTCTTAACTGTTACAGATAGGGATAAACATTATTGTATTTTTTAATGTATTATATATATATATATACGCTCACAACATTTTTATGACAAATACAATTTTTTTTATTAAACATAGTTCATTACAAACTTTTCGAAATATGTATTCTAGATTGAAGAATCTTAATATATTTCTATTTTATTTGTGCACAAAATTCAACTAAGCTATTCAAAAAATTCACCGATACTTGAGTTTCTTGATATTGCATTTGAAATAATTGATAGAGTGTGATATGACATTTGATTTTATATATATTATACTACAATAAATTGTTATTAAAACGCATTCTAAAAAAAGAAAATTTATTATTTCTGCTTGTTTTCAATCCTGAAAATAATCAAATTCATTTAGTTATTTTTTTAATCCTTGTGACTTAACGAATCTAATTCCGACGTTGATTGCAACATTAATTTTTGTAGTTTTACCAGGAGAAAAGAGTAATTTTTTAAAAATTCTTCTTTTTCCTTAATAATTTAAGATTCCAAGTTATACGAACACCTTGTTTATATTTTTCACCTTTAATGCTAGTACATTATCTTTTTAAAACAATATTCAAGTTTTTAAGCTTTTAAATAAAAATAATTAATTCTTTATTACTATTAATATATATATATATATATATATATATATATATATATATATATATATATATATATATTATATTATATTAATATTTTAATAGTAATAAAGAATGGAAAACAATACTGAGTTAAGACACTGTACCGTAGAGTTATATTTACTTCAAAATTACATATATAGCTATTAACTTTAATATTTCTTTAAAAAAAGTGTATGAAAGATTCAATGTGATACATTATATCAGTTGTGAGTAAACTCAGTATAATTAAACAAAACTTAGTGAGGAATTTGATCATTTCGAAATATACAAGAACGATCTTCAGTAGGAAAAAAAAAAAAAAAAAAACGAATTACTAAAACTAACTTCCATTTGCTACTACATAAATAAATAACTTCATTTTACTTCTTCAAATTGGTAAGTATTTTTTAAAAAATATTTTTGAATCGTTCATTTTAATATGATAGAATAAAAAAGAAAAAAACTACTTTCAACTTTGAGATAGTTTGTGACATTGGGTTATTCGCGGTTTCTCTTCACTAACCTTGGGGACTTTCAATTGAGATTGATTGCTTTCGCTAAACAACCTTTGCCCAACCAAAAATGAAACGTGATGAAGAATGTAACATGCAAAGCAGTTAGGAATGAAGTGAAGCGGTTAAATTAAGAAGTATATAAACTCCATCTGAAGGAGTAGAGATCCGAAGGAGTAGAGATCCGAAGGAGGATCAGAGAGGCGTTGTAGCGAGAGGAGGTGGAATCTAAATGCTATAGTATTGAAAGGCAGATTTATAGATTAGAGTTGAGGTCCGAGTGTAAACCACTCGGATTGAGAATTGTTCTAGTGTTTTCAGCAGTGGTTCCAGATTCAGACTTGCAGTTGGTAAAAAGCTGTTAGATTATTATTGGTGGGTTGAATTAAAGTGTTAATAAACTTAACCTGGAGAGCCCTATTATTAATGTCTTAGTGGATATATATTAATAAATGTTGAAAGCTGTTTTGGTGGTTCTGTAATTATTGGTGTCGTATTGTTTAATATTAGATATTAGTGATGGCACAAGATAACACCCGGGTTGACCGGATGTTACAAGTTTCTTGAGGTATTTGTTTATTGAAATGATAAATCTTAACAATTAGAAAATTTTTTTTTAATGTACTTAATTTGTTTAGAAAAGAATTTTAAAATTTTGATACGTTAACATGAGATAAATTTAGAATCCACTAACATTTTTTTCATTCATATGAAAAATTATTCTCTGCGTAATAAAATATTGCTTGATCATATTTCCATCAGATAAAACGCTTCATAGCAGACTATTTTGAAAATCCTATCTGCCAAGGGACGAATTCTTATTTGATCATTAAGAATTTCTGCATTTATTATAAATGATACTTATTTTCAGCATCTCCACCTGAAGGATTTCATTATCTGGAACTACAGACTAGTTTTTCAATGCTGTTTACTAATGAGATTATTTTGGTAAACGTATTTCTCGTATTTTAAGTTACTTTTTTTAAAAGCTATAAACAGAAAAAAAAAAAAAAAAAAGGAAAATAATACTACGTTAAAGCACTGTACCATACAGTTATATTTACTCCCAAACTACATCTTTAATTATAAATTTTAATATTTTTTGAAAAAAATTATATGAAAGATTCGATGTAATACACTAAATCAGTTATGAATAAGTCCAGTACAATTAATATATTCAATATAGAATTTGATAATTCCGAAGAATACGAGAATAATCTTCAGTAATCCAATAATAAAGAAGGAAAAAAAAAGCCTCAATTTCAATGTTAAGGGATAAAAATTATTTATTCTAGTACTTACGGTATTGAAAATCACACAATTTTTTTTTACAATTTTAATTTATTTTTATACAATTCAAATTACTTTAACTAATTTCGATTCGCTATTTACAACACAACTTCAATGTACTTCTTCAAATTGGTAAGTATTTCTTTGAAATTTTTTTTTTTTGTTCATTTAAAATATGAAATAAAATTTTCAGGTAAGCAGCAAGAAGATAGCTGGAGAACGATTAAGCCGAAAACACTTTTCTGGAAACGAGATCACAGGATCCCGCAAGTTCTTAGGAACTTCAATTTATTTTTTCTATTCGAATCAAATTACTTTAACCTGATTTCTATTTACTTTTATTACATAATTAATTTACTTCTTCAAATAGGTAAACATTTTCTTAAAAGTATTTTTCAATGGTTCATTTTAATAGCAAGAGATGGCTGGAGCGCAATTTAGACAACAACGCTTTTCAGAAAACAAAAATAGGTCGACAGGCTTTACTGGAGCTCCTGAGCCAACGACTCTAAATCTCCATATCAGAGCAGTTTGGGATGCTTGACTTTGGCTTAAAATTTAAAAGGATAAAAAATTAAGTGAAAGAGAGTTTTTAAAGTATTGGATTTAACCTTTTTTCCCTCCCCCCTTTTCGGAGAAAGGGTAGGTGAAGGTGAGGGGGTGAAAGCAGTTTACCAATGGGGTTGCTGCTTATATGTTAGTGTGTGTTTTCAGAGTGAGAAGATATCCTGGTTTGTATGAGAATTGTGATTGGTCGGCTTTGTGTGGGGCGGTGTGAGGTGGGTGATTCAGAATGGGAATATTTTTATTTTAAAAGATTTTGGGAAATTAGAGTGAATTTAATAAGAATCGAGTAAAACATTTTTGGGTCTTCTAATAGCTGGGTCAGGGTCATAGTTTGAGATGTTTGTAAGTGTGTTGTTATTTATGTTCATGAGATTATTAAAGAAGTTAAAGGATGGTTTTTGTATGAACTTTTTTACTGTTAAGAAGTTAATTGAGTTATAAATGTCTGTATTTCTCATGAACCATCTAGCATTTACAATTTGTCTAATAATGTTATTTTGTGCTTTTTCAAGTTTATTAAGGTGTGTGTTTGCAGCAAAAACCCAAACGGCACAACTGTAAGTGAGAATAGGTCTGAGAATCAGAGCATAGATAAGCAACTTGTTTTTAATGCTTAATTTTGAATTCCGAGCGATTAGGGGGTAGACCGAACACGCGCATGCTCGGAATTTTTTAATTGTTTGTGTGATATGTTGATTAAAAGTGAGTCTTTTATCTAGGATAACTCCTAAGTATTTTGTGAGTTGAGACCAGGTGATCTTGTGATTGTAGATAAAAACGTCCGGGCGTGAATTTTTTGTTCTGTGTGAAAAGAAGACTGCCTCCGTTTTAAATGGATTCAGTGCAATTTTCCATTTGGAGAACCTGTATTCTAGTTGCGTTATATGTTTTTTGTAGTGCTCGAACCACTAAAAGTGGTTCTTTGTTTTGTACTAGTATCGCTGTGTCGTCTGCGTACATGCAGAGAGTTGTGTTGAATGCTTTTGGGATGTCGTTCACGTATAAAGAAAATAAAGTTGCAGCTAAAAGCGCCCCATGAGCTATTCCAGCTGAAGTAGTAGTGGTAATGGAGTGGGAGTTTTGAACTCTTACTGCATAGGTTCTATTTTTAAGGTATGAATTTAATAGTTTTATGAGTTTTGGATTTAATTTAATTTCAATTAGTTTAAAGAGCAGTCCCTCGTGCCAAACTCTATCAAAGGCTTTTTGAATGTCGAGGAAAATTGCACCTGTTGATTTCCCATTATTCAAACCGGCCTTAACGTGTTCAATGACACGGAGAAGCTGGTGTGATGTGGACAGTTTTTCTCGGAATCCATGATGTTCATGGATTAAAATATCGTTTAAATTGAGGAAATCTTTTAATCTATTAAGTACAATTTTTTCTGCAATTTTGCTAATGATAGGTAATAGGGAAATTGGTCTGTAACTATCAGGGAGGTTGGGGTCTTTTCCTGGTTTAATAATGGGTATAACAGATGCATTTTTCCACGACTGAGGGAAATGCCCGATTTTGAGGATGTCATTAATAATTGAGGTTATTTGAAAAATTGTCTTGATAGGTAATTCTTTAACCATTTTATTAGTGACTCCTTCCCAACCGGAGCTTTTTTGATTTTAAGTTTCTTGGTGTATTTTAGAATTTCAGAAGGTAGTGTAGGGGGAGGGGTGTAGCGTTTGCAAAATTACTTTGATTATTCATAAAGTTGTGAACGACATCAAGTGTTTCTTTGTCAAATTTAGGATTATTAATGTTATTTAATTGAAATTGATTTTTAAGTGAAGAGTCTATTAGATTAGCTTTTTCTAGATCTGAATTTGCGATATTATTTGGACCTTTAAGGGTTGAAACTGGGGATCTCTTCTTTCTTAGAGCCTTTGACATCCCCCAGAGGGAGCCGTCGTCGGAGTCTAATGCAAGTAGAGTGTCTTCCCAGGATTTTTGTGTGAATTCGTATATTTTTCTTTTTATCATGTTTGGGAAGTTGTTAAGTGTGTTTTTGTCTGTTGGGTTTCTGGTAAATTGCCATATTTTTCTGAGTTTGTTTCGTTGTCGAAACAGGCTTCGTAATTCGTCGCTGATGAAGTGTTTTTTGTTTGTGTTAATTGGTTTTGATGCTTGTTCGTGTGCATGTAAGATATCGTGTGTGAGACGCGACACCTTCTCCTCGATTTCAACACCTATGTTGGATGGGATTAGGTTTAGGGTAGAGTTTTTGTTTAAATTTTGTCTAAAGAGATCCCAGTTTGTGTGTGTGTTTCTTTCATTAATGGATTACTGTATGTTTGTGTTAAAGTTTAGAATGATCGGATTGTGGTCTGATGTGAGCTCGGGGATCGAGGAAACATCCCATAGCCAATGGAAGTTCCGGATCAGTGCAAAGTTAATTGTGGAGACGGAGCGATAGCCAAAGCGAGTTGGTATGGGCGGGGCTTTAAGATCGTAGTCGTGTTTGTGTATGAATTCGTTAATAAGCGTTCCTTTTCTATTGATTCTTTTGCAGCCCCATTGAGTGTGGTGGGCATTAAAATCTCCGCAAATAATTGAAGCGTCTCCTAATTGAGCAATCGCTTCTAAATCAGTGAAAATGGCATCTCCCGAAACAGGGGGGATGTAGAAGGAACAAATAAGAAATGGGTCTTCTCTCGGCGGTGTGAGAACGATTATTGTCGCTTCAGCGGCCAAGAGAGTGGGTGTGGGTATGTTGTGGTGGTGGGGGGTGGTATTTTTGACCAGGAGAGCGGTGCCGCCACCTTTTTTTGGTTGAAGAGGTCGATCGTTTCGGTAAATAGTGAAATTTTGGGATATTGAAGTTTATACCTGGTCTCAGGTGTGTTTCTTGAATTAAAATAATATCGGGAGCGTGCTTATCTATGAAATCTCGCAACTCGACAGTGCGGGGGTTAACTCCGTTCGCATTCCATGATACAATTCTGAGCCCAAAGTTTTTGTAACCCATTATTTGTTAGATGATGGGCACATGCCTTTATAAAATATGTCAAGTTTTTCGAAGTCATCTGATGTTTGTGACATTTGATAGGTGACTTCGAGTAGGTTTGGGAATCTCGCGAAGAAGCATTGGAGTTCGCCTATGTTCAGAAAACAAGACCGTTTGAAAAATGGTAAATGTCCAGAAAAAACATTGTATTACTACGCAGAGAGTTTTTCCCGCGGATCGTCTTGCGCACGGTTGCTACAAACTGGTTTCTCCCAAGGACAACAACTTGGCGATCAGCCTTTAATTAGAAATTAGGATTTAGCGGGGGAAAATCTTCAACCCCGTAAACTAAATATCCCCTTTTTATAAATACTATCAATTACAATAAATATAAATTGTATTTGGAGCTTTTTATTTATTTATTTTTTTATGAAAGAATGTATTTTTTAAATACTACCAATCACGAAATGTATAATTGCTTAAGGAGCTTTTTTTTTTTTTAATGAGAGAATGTATTTTTTAAATCCTACCAATCATGAAATTATACATTTCAATTTCATGAAATGTGTAATTGTATTTGGAACTTTTCATGAAAGAATATATTTTTTTAAAAAATATTAACATTATAAAAGATATATCAGAACTTTTTACGTAATGGAGTTCGAAAATGATGTAAAGAATTATTTAAATACTAATTATACTTAATTATATTAAGAACTTCTTTTACGTAGAGATTGTATTTTTTTAAAATATACAATCAATATAAATCATATCAGAACTGTTTAATGTAACAGAGCTAAAAAAAGAGTTCATTTTTTAAAATATATTTAATTTTTTAGAATTTTTTAAATAACTGATAAATAAAACCCTATGACGCTATTTCTAAGTCTCATTTATACGTCAATATGTATGGTGTAGCCCATATTAGTGAACTGATCAATTTTGTGATTTTAGCGCACTTCGGAAAAATCTTTAACTACGTATATTAAAAGCTCCCCATGGTGTGAGTTGAAAAAATTTTTTTGAATAGTTCATCCATGTCCGAAAAATGCCAGTTTCGTCCCACAGTGCGCTGCTCAAGTACCTGTAAAAAAATTCCAAATCGCGTCACAGTAGGACCGTGCAGATTCCAGTGTTTGTGCCACAGCAGATTCAAAAACCAGAATATGTTTGAACAGTCACGTATTAAGTTGTAATGTAAATGAAATGCATTCTTTTGCGGTAAACTTTCGCTGTCATTTTTATAATGAAAATTTTTAATACTCGAAGTACACTAAACAACTATTACGTGTCTAGGAACCTCTTAACGTATTCAATCATTCAATCAAAAGTTTCACTTTTATTCACGTGGTTGTTTATTTCTACAACTAAGATATATGCGGTTGTAATAGCGTGTGTTAGTACATTGCCCTTGTCAATAAAACTATTCAATCAAGACACATTTTTTCGTTGCAATGGATTCAGACATTACTGAAATGATTAAACACCTTAATGAGTTAGAAATTCGATGCGTTACTGGTAATTATGATAATTTTATTCAAAGTTTGAATTTCGATATTCTTAGCAATTCAGTATCTTCTGATCTTCAGAAAGCTTTTGAATTTGTCACAAAAAATATATACAATCATGATTTCGGTGCGATTTTAAATTCTAGTTTGTCCGATTTTTGTTTGAAACTAGAGATTTTCCAAACTGATTGTCGAATTAATTTTCGGTACATTTTTATAGATATTGACGATGATTCAAAGCTTCCTGTATACGTGAAACAGCTTTTATTGATGTTTATAGGCGTTTCTGCACTTCAACAATTTGTGAAAGCTAATGTTAGTGGACCAAATGTAGAAGATTCTAATGACTATACACTTTTTGCATCCGCTCTCCCAGATGATGTAACCCATGATGATGTAATCCAGTTGTTGAGTAAAAATGGAGAATTTCCTCATATGAATGTTGCCCAAATTAAACTTCTTTTTTTAAGCCATATGTTTCTGTCTTGCATACCTCCATCCGAAGATGTGTGCCTGACACATGGTTGGTGGCTATTGCGTTGTCTCTTGATGTATCAGAATATTATGCCGGATAAAATATTTTCGCTTTGTGATGAGATGAAAGCATTAATGAAACAAATAATTGAAATGCCTTGGATAAATGGCAAAGATCATCCAGCAGCTCAGTTGATATATTACATAGAATGTGCTCAAATGCATTTATATTATGATGAAATAAATCTGGCCAAAAATTATGTAACCACTGCTCTGAGTCTTGTTGGCCTGGATATTGAATTAAGTGGAGCTTATGGCAAGAGAACTCAATTTCAAAACAAGGCTGTGGCTCAGCTTCTTGTAAAACTTAAGAGGAATGGCAATGAAATCCCTGAAGTTTGTATGGATCCAATGAATCAATCTGATTTTCCTGCAGATATTCACCTTCAGGATGACACACTACTGAATAAAGTATCATTTGTTGATGGTGAAGATTATCAATTGGAGCATCTTCAGCCTCAGGAACAGTTAGTTCTGTTGGCATATTGTTTATTGGTGAGGAAGAGAGAGGCATTTGGTGAACTCCTGCATGAGGAGGTAATGACATATATAAATTGCATGCTTAGTCAGCCTAAAATATGGTCTATTTACATGAAAACACTGGTTATGAGGTGCAAACTGGAGAAAAACAGTTCTCGTCGTGTTGAACGGTCACTTATGCAATTGGAGGCTGTTATAAATGCTATAAAAAAAAATGAAACAAGTTTTTCAGTTCGTGAAACCATGCTGTATGCTGCTGGGTTACCCATGATCTGGTCTCTTGAGAAGGATCTAGCTGACATATGGATGATTCTGGGTGGTACTAAGAGTGCCTTGGCTATCTATGAAAAATTAAAGTTATGGGAAAATATAGTCCAATGTTACATACAACTGGGTCGTACATCCTGTGCAGAGAAATTAATACGAGAACAACTAACAATCAAAGAAACTCCTTTGCTCTGGTGTCTTCTAGGGGATGTTCTTGATGATCCTGAGATGTATGAAAAAGGTGACAGTCTAGCATGTGGGACCAATGCTCGCTGTCTCCGTTCCTTGGGATATTACTATTTCAAGAGAAAAGATTATGAAAAAAGTTTGCCATTCTTCCAGAAATCTCTGAAAATAAACTCTCTGCAGTTCAATGTGTGTGCTTCCTTAGGGTTTGCTTCACTTCAATGTAAGAATTTCAGTATGGCTACCTGGGCTTATAGACAAGCAGTGACTTTGGATGATGACAATTTTGAAGCATGGAATAATCTATCAAATGCTTTCATCCATTTGAAACAGAAAGATTGCGCTTGGAGGAGTTTGAAAGAAGCTTTGAAGTGTAATTATGAGGAGTGGCATGTGTGGGAGAATTTTTTCTTAGTGAGTATAGATGTTGCAGCTTTTGAGGATGCAATCAGGGCTTGGCATCGGCTTCTTGACATCAAGAAAAAGTTTTATGATCCTCTAGCCTTAAAAATTTTAGTGCAGGCCATCAACAATAATGTGAAAGACATGTATGAACTACCTGCTTCCAGGTATAGGAAACAGGTCCTCCAGCTCCTTGGAAGATTGTCCTCAATGGTGACTGCTGACTATGTTTTCTGGGAAGCATATGCTTCTTTGTTGTGTCCTGATCCTACTCAGGAACAGAACCTAGATATACTGTGCCGAGCTGTTGCCTATCAACAGAAAGCTATTCTCTATGCTTCACAGGTAGAGAAATTGGATAGAAATGTAGAGGTTTTTGAATTGACAATGCAAATGGTTTCAAGATTATGCGATTTATCATTAGTATACATTGAACGATTGGAAGAACCCGCAAAAAGTCAGCAAAAGTCAGCTTTCAAACTTACTGTATCATCTGTTTTGCTGAAGGTTCGAAGGTATCTTAATGAGTGTCATGAAAATCATAGTTTTGATGCAGAAAAAGTTTTCAATGATGTTGTGACGAAAGTAACTTTGGTTCATGAGGGAATAAGTTTATTTTGAATATGATTGAAATTTTATTTTAAACTTAAAAAAAAAACTACCATAAAAACAGTGTTTATTTTAAATGCATCATGTTTATTTTTGTTTCTATCCTTTTTATTTAAATCTGATTTTTCTTCTTATTATAGATTGTAAATGAGTGTTTAAAAATTTTCTTAGCAAAAGAAAAAAAAAAATCATTGTTTTACAAACATATGTTATCTGGGTGAAAATGCTGTTTAGCGGAACCACTTGGTGATTTTTTGGCAGAACATGGTCAGGGAGAGGTACATAAAAAAAAAAAGCTGGTAAACCAGAATCTGAATTCATATGGCAAATTCGAAAGGGTTGTCACGCTTAAAGCCACCACAGTGAAAACAGGGTAGCCACATTTGGCAAAATGTTGCCAAGGGTGGTTACGCTAAACTGCTTTCCAACTGTTATCTAAATCCTGTTTTAATCAACATAAGAAGTATGAAATTTTGGAATTTCCCTGGCATAGTGGCATCTGTCAAATTATGATTACGCCAAGGCTGTCACCGAACCTGCGAAGCCTACCTTACAATATAACCTACTTTGGAGATATTTCTTAGTGGTGTAGGAATTCATCATTAGGTGATACTATAACAGTTTACTGAAATTTTGTTATGTCAGTGTATTTCCTTTTTGTGTGTTTACTTATAAAAAAATTAGTACTCTCCCTTTTGCTGGAGCAAATTTTGCCTTCTAGATTTCATTGGCAACAGCACACAATATACATATATTCCGTTTGCTGTTAGTTGTATCTTTTTTGGTGACGTTATCTCATGTGCCGACGAAATGGAAAAGTACCAAAAATATTAAGTTGATGAAAGGATTTAATATATATGTATTTGTATATAATTATCTGATATTCTGTAAATGTATCCTTTGATTTCTTTTTTTGATATTTCTGTTCTGTAATTTTAAAAGTAACTGATAAACTGGAATAACATGAGTATATATATATATATATTTATTAGCTTGAAGTTTAATATTTTATGTTTGATTTTGCTATGTATTCATTCAAAAGATATCTATTAGACATTCTTTAATTATTTTTTTTAAGTTTTTTTTTTATTCATTATTCTTATATGTTGAAGTTTTAATTCTCATTGTTTTTCATTCATTAGAAATTATTAATACTGTATGTGTTGACTGAAATCACTACGGAAGTTTCTTAGAAACATGATTAATTTGCTTTCTGTTTGTTAAGTCTACAATTCAAAATATTTTTTGGAATAAGAATGTGGTTCTTTCACCAATATGCATGTCAGCTAGATTTAGCAGGATCGCCTGTCTTGCATGCTATCTTAATAGCAAAAAGGAGGCAGCAACAAAGAAACATTGTCCTAAAAGTATTTGTACTGTTTTGTTATAATTATAATTTCATGTGTGATATTTATGAGTGGAAATTTGATGAATTTATTTCTTCCAAGTGTTAATTCTGTTGAGTGAAATTTGAATAATGATTTCTTAAAAGTATTTGGTAAAACTGCTTTTTTGCCCCTTTGGCATAGTTTTAAAAGTCGCTATTTTGGCGATTTTTGAAATAGTGCCAATCGTGTAACTGTGCAGAGTACTAAAGAAATATGAATTTTACTTATCTATTTTGCCAGTGGATCAGATTCAGTTTTAAATACTTCATATTCATCATTTTCATGAATTTAAATTTATACACTTTTACAAGAAATAAAAATAGATACTAGATCTGTTATTGTATTCATGTTGTTTTCTGGCTAATCAAACTATATTCCTGCTGTAACAATTATATATTCCCATAAAATTAATCTATCTGTTACTTAAACCATGTTGAAATGAATTTGAAAAATGTTCTCTAGTCCTGTACAAGAATGAAAAGCATGATCGGATTTTAGAATTAATTCAAATTTTTAATAACTACACTAACTTGATGTTTTGATTATATTGCTGTATGAAGATCTCTTAAAATTCCCTTTGAAGCTTTGAAAATATTTATATAAAGTACATAATCAAAATAAAAGTAACATATAGTAACTTACTAAAAGAAGCTTCTTGGAAACTTAAACAAAAAATATATGAAACATAATAATTTGCCTTAAAAGGGTATATTAGAACTCCAAAAAGCGAAATGAAAGAATACAATAAAAGTCCAACTAGCCTATTTTGCCATTGGACTCGAAAAAAATGTTAGGAAATTGATCATTATTGTTTTCACAAATTTATATGCATCTAATTTTCAGCAAATATTGCAGATCCTCTCAGTTCCTAGGTTTTATCAAGTAAATCTATCTTTCTTAAATATTACCTTCTTTTGATAATGCTATCCGTATGAAAATACCTGTAAAAAAACATCAGAAAAAAATGCATATTGAATTTCGTTGCCCTTGTCTTAACTAGTAAAAATTTCAAACCTACTCCAGATGCAAGGTTAAAAAAAACTCCTCTGGTTTGGCGCCCCCCCCCCCCCGAAAAAAAAACCTTATAAAATGTAAACATGCACTGTAAAATCAAATTAATGAAGAGTGCTTATTAATACAGAACTCAAAAAGATTAGGACTGTTATGTGTAACAGTCACATACCTATATGAAAAACAAGGTGGATTGCCAGATTTGGCAATTTATCGCAAACTAAACCACATTGCAACCAAGTATTTTAGTTATATTTCCTTTCTGTTAAGTTTTCTTTATCTGTTTTAAGTACATTAAGCATTTTAAGTCACTGATCGTAATAATTTATTTACTGTATTATGTTTTTTTTATATTGGGATTTTTTTTGGGGAGGGGAGGTAACTGTTTCTTGAATAATATGAAGTTATGATTTTTCTGAAAAAAAAAAAAAAAAAAAAAAAAAAAAAAAATGGAATACATACTCAGAGACATATTGTATCAAATATATCAGAATACATACTCTCAAATTTTAGCTCTGATATAACTCTTGTTATATTTGAGTCTTTTTAAACTAAGTAGTACTTTTTTTCTAGGCACATTTTATATTACTGTTTCATCTTTAAGTGATATTATTCAATTTCTATTTGATGTTAACTTGTCATAATAAAGGCTGTGAGAGTAATTTATGTTGTTGTTAATTACATCTTAAAATAATTAATCATTTTCTTTGTTTATTGTATATGTATGAAATATATGGACTGAATGTGTACCACAATATTAGTCATCATTTTATTGAAAAAGAGAAACTTCCATAATTTTTTCTCTCAATTTGTATTTCATTGAATGAAAGATGATTTACATTTAATAGTATCTGACAATATTTATATATTTACCCAATTCTAAAAAATGACATTCCCCCTTCCCTATTTTTGAATGGATTAAAATAATATCTCTTAGTCTTGCAAAATCTTTATTAGAATCTGTGGTAAATAAAAAAGAAATTGTATGCTCTTTTTATCTTGAGATAACATTATATACTATAAGATGTGAATCCCTTCTCCCAAAAAAGTATAAATATTATGATTTTTTTGGAAAAGTAATAAAGTAAACATTTTGTTTAACAGTAAAATACGTTTTATTTTGTTGAATGGTTAATGTAATTTTCAAATTTGAGCATTTACCAACCATTGTGATATCACAATTCATATTGAAAAAGATATTGTATCTGAATTGTATTTGTATTTTTTCAAGGATCATGTTTGATGTTTAAAAAAATAAATTGTCTTGTGAAGGACATTTTTATTTAGGAATGCAAAAACTTGTAATAATTAATATTTCTGCAATATTAAGTATGTGCAACATGTGTAATGAAAGATTCAAGTAAACAACATAAAGGCAATTTAGTTTTAATTAATATTTTTGCATTGATTTGTATTTAATATACATAATTTTATTGACTTGCATAATTTGATTTTATGTTTTTAAGAATAGACAAGAAATAAAACATATTAAAAATCTTATAAAAATAATTAATAGGGAATTTGTTTTCTAATAAAATAAGAACACAGTGTAATTTCATTTGTTAAGTGACCTATATCAAGAAAACTTTCAAAAAAGCATTATCAATACACTGTTAAACATTTAATGGGTAATGAAGAAATACCTATAATATTTAATGAGTGCACATGAATTTTAAACATTTTGTTTTTTTTAGATGTGGCTATATTTAATATTTGGATTGATTACAAACAATTATTCCAAGCTAGGATTTTAATTCGTGAGATTTCACTTTAAATGGCAAGATTGCAGGAGAAATATAATCGAATATATAATGACTCCCAAAATTCAGTATAAGTCATTTTCTTTCTTAAGCTTGTAAAACAATATTTGTACAATAACCATTTAAGTTAAACATTTATAAAAACAATAAAACACACAAGAACTATAGTAGACTGAAAAACAAAAATGTGAAATTAACATTTTCATTACCACGCACAATTTTTAGCCCTCATGGGCTTACTTTCTTTAGGTAAGTAGGGCATCATGATCTTGAGACACCCTAGTCATCTTCGCCCCTTCCAGGGCTTACTTTCCTTGATAAATATGAGTGATGCACTCCAGAATATCCTAGTGTTTCTTTTTTTTTTTTTTTTTCTGCTTCCTGGGATACCTAGATGCTTTCTTGTGAACCAATTTTTACTTTTTCCAATTTTATCAAATGTCTAGATCTCGGTTTCACCTTATTTGTCACAGCATAGCCTTATCTAATTCTTGCACTAGAAAGCTCCACCATCACATACCACAATTTTTAAATAAATGCTACACGCTGTACACTTAAATATACATCTTGTATAATCCCTTAACATCTTGTATAATTACAAAACAATGTAATATAGTTGCATATTTTGTTGCATTCAGAACACCTTCCAAACTGATTGAAAAGTTTTCTGTTGTTCCACTGGATATTTTGCCCCCCCTTTTTTATAATACTGTTTTTAAGTGTTCTTTGCCCCTTATATTATGTTTTTGAACATATTTTTTTCAAACTGCAGTCACAAGTTTTCAATCTCAATGAAACGAAGAGATTGAGGTAACAAATTCTGTAGTATAAGATTTATTTGGTTCCGGTTGACCATTGAAATAAGGAGACATTGGAACAATTGTTAAAGGAATGTGTTTATAAAGAATCATCCATTCATTCTGATTGTTGGTGAGCCTATAATGAACTGATTTTAACGATCATAATGTTAACCGTCCTAAAAGCTATATAAATCTTTTCAATAGAATTATACAAACATTATTGAAGGAAATTTGGGAGGCAGAAGTAATTCAATTTATTTTCTCTCTTTTTTTCTTCGTTTGGCTTGTCTACAACCTCTGACAATAAAGTTCGGTCAATAGTCCTATAACATTAACATAGATGAAGTATCAATGAAAGTTATTTTACTTTCCTTCAAAATAGTCATCTCCCATGACAATGCACCGCTGAGATCTGATATACATGTACTGGAAACTTTGCAAGAATTCTTTTGCGATGGAGTTCAAAACCTCGTCACGTTTCGTATCACGTTTGATGAGCATCGTTGATGCTTTCGTTTGATGAATTTTCTGCTTTCACCTTTTTCCGACGAGATGATACAGGAGAACACCATTCCATACTTTGCGGTTTCATTTTGAGACACCAGGACTCATCCTCAGTGACAACACAGTTAAGAAATTTGGTGTCGCATCCACCGTTTCGACAAAATCATGTGAAGCCTCTAAACGTGTCTGCTTCTGATCTTCAGTCAAGTGATGTGGCCCTTTTCTCATCCCTAAATTCTGGCTAACGATTTATTGCACGGATTCACGGTTAATCTGCAGTTCATCAGCTATCATGCGCACAGTTAATCGACGATCTTTCGTGAGTACTTTCTTAATGTTTTCGTCATTGACGGAGGTCGCCGGTTTTCCGCTACGGGGGTTGTCAGAAAAACTTTCCCGACCTTCTCGGAAATGGGCAAGCCACTCTTACACACACTTCATGGACAGTGCTTGAACTTCATAAACACGTACCAGCATCGCATGAGTTTCTTTCGATGTCTTGTCAAGCATAAACCAAAGCTTTAAATTGGATCTTTTGTTCGCTCATTTTCCTGTTCTCAGTTAAGAACCAACGCACTAAACTAGCACTTTGTAAAACAAGTCTTACACGGAACACAAACGATGCTCAACACCTGTCGCTACCCAGGTTCAGCGTTTTGTGTTGCCAGATCGGCCGTTCTGACTTCATTCACCGAACTTTATTGTCAGAGGTTGTATATAGAGAATGATAATGGGGATGATTTTTGCAAAAAAATTTCAGGATTCGTAAATGTCGTTAACATGTCATTTTTTTTTCTTGCTTATTTACTTGCAAGTTAGTCAATAATGCCATCTATGTTAATTCCCCCCCCCCTGAATTTATCTCTAATGCAATTAAACTTAAATTACCCAATCTCCCTTGGCACTTTAACAAATGTTTGGCGTAGCATAGCCTACTTTGGCTCTTGCGCCATAAAACCCCACAGTCAGTCAGTCACTCACTTACTCTCTCTTCGCACATAAATGACACACACCAGTGGCGTACGCGGGTGTGTGCGAAGGGACATATGCACCCCTTTAAGAATTTTTCTCGAAATCGGATTTGGTTTAGTTTTATTAACGTCTTACTAGAAGCAACACGAGGGCAATTGGCGACGGTTCTCGTAATTTTGAACCTCGGTCAAGTGACGAGGACGACATCTGAGCTGGCACTCCCTCTGCGAACTTCCATACCATGGCAGTGGGAGGACTTTGGGCCCTACAGATTTAACGTGCATCAGCCTCAGCTACACGGCGGTTCCTTAGTGGTTTCAAGGCTCGAACCCGCGACTCAACAAAAACCGCCGGCCACAATGTGAAGTCAGGATAGAATTATTATTCTTGGAGTATCTGACCCCCTCCCCCTCGAAATCGGGAGGATGAGTCTTTTTTTATTATATTATTATAGATATTCTAATTTTAAATGTAACTTTTTTTTTCTCCTCATGCTTACATTTTTTCCCATCGCGAAGAGAAAAAAGGATTTCAAGAATGCCATTTCTGAGAAAAGAATAGGAAAGTCTTTGTTGTCTTTGAGTCGGGGAACAAGGAGGCCAGGCATCTGGGAAAGCTCAGGATATTATACGATTCTACATAAAGTTTGCTCGAAGTAGTTCTTTGACTTGGCGCTCAATGGGGGGGGGGGGAAATTGCTTCATTTTGCATGAAGACAGTGTACTGAAAACATTGCCGTACCTGTGAAGCAGGACTGACCTGCTGTCGAAGGAGTTCACTGTACCATGTACTCGTGACAGAGCACGTTTTAGGACTTTGAGGAGTTAAGAGTGTCAAAGAAAAATGGTCCGAGGATAAAATAAATTGTAAATCCACACCCTGAAATCCCGTAATCAGAATCCAGTGGTTGTTGCTGCTGGACATTAGGAGGTGAATCACCCCATATGCGGCAATTGATTATTCACAGCTCCATCTAAAAAAAAGTGTGCCTCATCTGACCATAGAATTTTCCAAGGCCATGCGTCATCAACTTCCATTCTCGCCAAAAACCAACAAGCAAAATCAGAGCGTGTTTGGTGGTCTTGAGATTGCAGCATCTACACTACGTTGATTTTATACAGATTCCATTTTAAAATTGATCGCAGAATTTTTCGTACTGTAGACCACAGAATCGCCAATTCTCGTGACACCGATCGAGCTCTTGTTGAAGAATAGCAGGAACTGGAGGCTCTTTCAACCTCATCTGTATTGACTTCGACAGTTTCATTTGCAACCGGTTTCCGCCTCCATTCTCTTCAAATCTGAAAATCATCTTCAAACCATCCTTAGACATTGGCTCTTTTTACAATCCCTTTAAACAATTATATTCATGCAATGCAGCTAAGTTATTGCTGCCTTTCTGATAAAACAATTTTTCCGGTAAATTTCGATCGTTCTTCTGTACGAGTATGATTAACGATGACAAAAGCAAGCAGAATGATTTTCTGGCTCTAACTGCAAGTCTCTTTTGACTAATTTTCATAAGGAATTTTTGAAAAGCACTATCTTGTGGTCAAAGATGAGAAGTGAAGAACTCTTTTCCTCATGGTCTATATAACGTATATACCAAGTTTCATCAAAACCCAATTGGCAGAACGGATTCTATAGCGGTCTAAATAGGGTCACTTTAATTATAATCACCCTGTACATTAATTTCATTTTGCCAAATAAATTGCAACTATTTTCGTAAAAATTTGTTTTGTATTCTAAGTACCTTTTAGTTTATCAATGTAGAAAATTAATAATGTTCTGCATAAAAGTAGTAATTTCAAAGCATGGAATATTGTATACAAATTTCCGATGTTTCCGTGCGTCTAATATTATATTTTGTGTTTATTTAATTGCACATAAATTGTTTTTACACGTAATTCATTATCATTAACTTACTTGTTTTATGTTTAAAAGCACAAAATGCCTTAGTTGTAAGTTTCATTAGAAAAAGTTAAAGTAAATTCATCATTTCTTCTTGGATAAGAACAACATGCCAAGACTTGTATGTAGCAATTTGCTGCTGATTGCAAACATAGTGTAATTCATCCAAATTTATTTTCTCTGTGATACGCCATTGTCCATGAATTTCAACGATCTAAAATGATTATATTATCACTTCACATTCATCGAATGACTAAATGTACACCCAACCAGCGAAAAGAAGTTTTGTGTTGCGGAGAATAAAAGCGAGCAAGATAATTTGACGCTAATATACAACTATTTCAAAATCGTGATCCATATTTATTACCCGTGATAACGAGTAATTAAAAAGCAAGTGAGATAGCAAAATGCAATCCCAAGCAAGTGAGATAGCCAAATGCACTCGGGAAGGACGGGACGGATAAATTTAAAAACCATTCTATTTTCTTTGGTGCAACTGGAGGAAAAACGTCTAGGAATCGTTTGTGAAGTGGAAGGTAAAGCTTATTAAGTATGTTTACATCTAATTTAGAGAAATTGGTCGTCTTGTGTCTCTTAAGTTAAAATAAAATAAGTGAGTTGTATTATAATTTCTACATTATAATAATTTTTACTTTGTAGTGGTTTCGTTAAGTTTGGGGATTTTATAAACTTGTAATCGAGATTAACAAAAATTCAGTGAAAGACAGGGAAGGGAGGAAATGTATTCGGAATTAGGAAATCTCTTAATGTGACAGTGAATATGTATCGATACTTTTTGGATATGATTATGAAAAATTATGCTCGTTTTTTTAATTTTTTATCTGGGAAAATGAATATTTTTAAATATGCACTGAAATTTTTTTTATTTTCCATAAGAGTGTTGAATATTGAAATGAAAAAAGTCAAGCATTGAATATAAATTGTTACAAAAATACTGGTATTTATCTAAATTTTTCTGAAAAAGCTTTTACAATTCATTACTGCAAAGGTCTTCAACCAGAGTTCCCTAGGACTTTGTCAGGAGTTCCGCAAGAGATCACTATTTGCTTAACAAAACGCCAAAATCTTAGAATTTTTAAAATTTTTTTTAATAAAAGATCGAATTCTTAAAGGCAGTTTGCTTGTAAAAATTAATATAAATAAACATTTTATAGATAAAATAAAATCTTAAATTTTGTAAAGGTCACGTGCTTCAAATACATTAATCGAGGCGCATTAGGTCATATAACTATTAGTCTCCATTCTTTGGCTCAGGTGAAGAATCGCCCACTTATTTCACTATTTTCAAGGTATAAAATAAAATTCATGCCACTCCTTTAAAATTAAAATTCTGGGCAAATAGCATTTTGAAAGATAATATTAAATGCTTTCCTAATTTACGTAATATTTTAATTGACGGCAACGCTAACCCCAATAAAAATGTAAAAATTAGTTTGGTCCAAAATTTATCAGATCTGCAAAAGACATTTCTTGAATATTTTCCAGTTCAGAAAGAGAAATTATCTTGGATCTAAAATTCTTTTCAAAACTGTGACACCTCCGAACTCCCAATCAAAGAAAGGGAACAACAAATTGATATATCAACCGACACTCAATTGAAACTAAACTTTAGTGAAGTTGATATTAAACATTTTTGGACTAACATTAGAAAAGAATATCCTGATATTACAAAAAGAGCTGCGAAACATCTAATTTCATATGTTTCAACTTATGTGTGCGAAAAATCTCTCAATGTACTCTGTTCTGCTAAATACAGAAACAGATTAGATGCTGAAGATTAGGTTGCTGATTTCAACAATTATTCCAGGCGTAAAAATACTTTGTAATGAAAAACAATCTCATGCAAGTCATTAGAAAAAATTCTTTTTAATAATTTAATATATTCTTGCTTTTGTTTATTATATTCACAGAATATATTTTTGAATTCCCCCCCCCCCCACAAAAAAATCATTAGCCATTAGCTACCTTACCGCTCATTATCTTATTAACACGTTTTTATTGTGATAAAATAGAGATGTAATAATAATCTTGTATAGTTCAGTAGGATAAAGCTTTGATATCGTGTATTTTTTCTTTCATCAAGAAAAATGCAAGCTCAAAGGGTTCCCCAAAGTTTAAATGGTTGAATACCCCTGCATCACTGCATGGAATAACGTGGGAATTTCATGTACTTTCAGTCTCAGAGTTTTGGCCCCCCCCCCCCCAGTGTGTTAGAAATTCATACATTGATGTGGAATACAGAGATGAAACATTTTACATACATACAATAAATCATGTATAACGTTTCATAAATGTTTTTTTTCAAATTTCATAACTTTCTTTTCTTTTTGCTGTTGCCGTTGAAAATTAGAAGCTGCTTTCCTGATGCCAAAGATGTATTATTTATGAGAATTTAATCTATAGAACGCTAGAAAATTGAATTTTGAAATCGTAAGTAAATGTGCCATTCGACGGAGAAAAATACCTTTGTTTGTATTTTTCTCAAAATGTGTCTTTTTAAGATTCTGGAACATTTTCCTCAAAATCTAATTCATTTACAGTGCTGATATTTATTAATATAATAAAATGAAATTATTTCCTGTACAGTGAACATAATTTTTTCCTAATAAACACTCACGAATTTCAAGTATAGCACAATATTTTTATGAATATTAAAGAAAACTCAAATTAAAAAAAAAAAATTGTATTGTTTAGTTATAATTGCGATCTGTGAGCAGAATGTTATGTTTAAAAGTACTCTGCCAATTTTTAAAGTTATCCAATGCATAAGGGTTTGTGCAAAATGCTCTTAAAAGTAAGTACACGATTTACAAATATAAATACTGCTACTGATTACATAATTACTTATGTTCATAAATGTGATTTTCTTTACATAAATAGACATAATTATACAAATATCTCTGCGTTATAATATGACTTATATTAATTTTTATTTAAAAAGCGAGGATTATTAAAATTTAGCATTAAATATGATTTCATTTGCTTTAAAAGAGATTACTTTTTATATAATGTGTGTTAATAAATAGGGACTAAGGAATATGACACCTATCTGGAATTACGTTAAGTAGTCTCTTCTGAATCGAAATAAAATAAAAACTGCTTATGAAGAGATTTAGTTATATTATTTTAAGTGAGATATGATGGCTCAGTATTTTTAAATATATACTTTCCATCTAAACAAGAGAACTTTTTATTGTTTTTTCACGCAAAATCTATAGTAATACCTATATCATAATTAGAAAGGAACTGAAAACTCGTATCGCTGTGTTTTTTGTATCAAATTGAAATGAGATTTGCTTTGTTCTCCATTGTAAAAAATGTTTCTTGAATACATTTTATTTTTACAAAAATGGTATAGAACTTCTTTCATTTTGTTTTGATTTTAGTCTATCATATTTTTCATTTTAAAATAATAATCTTGGCATTTTTTATTCTTGAATATTTTTAGTTATTAAGTTTGATAATTGATATAAGTTTCGTTATATATTGCTTGATATAAATTTTCCAAAATTTAACACTTTTTGTGTGAAGTCTTAGAAACAAATCATGTATTTTATTGAAGCAAAATCATAAATTATTATTTACAGTGACAAGATGTTAGCAGACACGCTATAAAACAATTTAATTCATAATTTAAAAAGAAATAAGGATAATTCAGCTGTAGATAAAAAAAAAAAAAATGCTCCATTTTTAAATTTCCAAGATTGGAAAAAAAAACAATATTAATATCTCATTCTTTTTTTTATTTTTTTAGTTTTTATATATATATATATATATATATATATATATATTTAATACCCATGATATTATTTGAAATATTTTTGGAAATAAACACCAAAAAAATGAAAAAAAAAAAAAAAAATACAATTATATAATTATAAACAAAGAAATTAATATGTTATTTTACAATTATTCAATAATAGTAAAATAACATATTAATGAAGAAATCGATACTTCATATTGAATAAAAAATATACATATCAAACCATATCAGTATACAAATAAAACATTGCAAACAAAAAATGAATAAATAAATAAAAAAAAAATCACTATGAAATAAAAAAAACTTATGTAATATGGAAAAATTTCCAAAAGCAAAGTAATGAAACAAAAAAAAGTATAACTATTACTAAAATCATCAGTAGAAGAGATAAAGGAACTGAAAAATCGAAGCAGAGCCAAAAAATGTAATTTAAATAATGTTGTAACAGGCTGTAGACAGTTAAATTCTGGGTTATTCCAAAATTAATGGCTAAATTGTCGCAATAAATATTGTATTATATAACCAAAAATACAATTGAACAGAGATCAACAAAAAAGAAAGTAATAAAATAAATTTAAATAAAAAATAAACTATCTATCCCAGAAAAGTCCAAAAGTTTTTATTACGTAATAAAGACGAATAAAGATGCATAATTATTATACAGTAAAAAAAAGACATCAACACAAAATAATTAAACAAGAATTTAAAATTAAAAACTTATATGAGTAAAGCAACAAGTGAATGCAATGAGCAAACATGGCAGACTTGATCCCCGTGCTAAAACAAAAAGTAGCAACCGCATGTGTCAAATAGTATTAGAACTACATGAACACACGCGTACAATGGCCAAAATTGTGGACACTTTTGGAAATTGTTATTTTTTTAAACTTTGTATACTTTTAGAAAATGCTACGTTTTCACAAAATGCAAAGTCGTAACATCATTTTAAAGATAATAGTAAATTTAATACAAAAAAAAAAAACCAAAATTCAAATATTTGCATTAAAAAAAAATCTAAGCTGCAATAATTATAGATATACATTAGATACTTATGATTGCAGCGAGTTATCAGTACTTAATAGGATAGCTTTTAATTTTTATAGCATGATTTCATCGATGTTTTATTGAGCTGACTTCCTTATTCTTCCTTATTACATGAGGCCGGAAAACAATTATAGCCTCAATTAGTTCCCTTTTATTTGATAGGTGCCTCATTCGGACAAGGACTTTCAAACGATAACATAAGTTTTCAATACGGTTGAGTCAGGACTGTTTCCTGGCCTGGACAACAGTTCAATGCTGTTTGTACGAAACCACTCTTTCGATAATTTTGCTGCGTGACAGGGAACAGAATCCTGCTGAAAAATAAATAAAGCATTATTGGAAAGACATTCTTAATAGAAGGTAGAAGTTTTGGTTCTAGATTAGTGTCAATGTATTGTCTGGTTCATCAGTGTCCCATCGATGACATGAAGGCGACCAATACTATCTGTTGATATACATGACCAAATCATAACACTAAGTAGGTTCTTTATGGTTGTTTCAATGCAGTCAGGATATAGCTCTTCTCCTATTCTACGTATCACACATTTTCGCCCATCATTTCCGAATAAAAATATCTTCACTCCGTATAACATATGATCACTGATCATCTGACCAATTAATGTCTTTCTTTGAAAACTGTAATCTTTTTTTTTTGTGTGTGTGCTGCTGTAATTGAGATAGGTTTTTTTCGTTGAATTCTACCTCTTAGTCCAACATCTGTTAATCTTCTGACTGTTTTCTAACTGACAGAAACACCAGCATCTTTCAGATCAGTTCTGGTGGGCGTTGATAACATTTTTCGATCTTTGAGACTTTTTATTCTTCTGTCATCAACAGATGTGGTGAACCTTTTTTCGGCCTTTCCCTGATTTTTTTTTATTGAATTTGTCTCCCTTTAAGAACTTCAAGACTCCAGATGTAGTCACTGAATCATCCAATTGTCTTGCAACTTCAGCAAAGGAAAGACCATTTTCTTGTAACCCAATAATCTTACACATCTTTCTAGGAGTTCAATCTATTCTTTTATTGGATATCATTGCTTCTTGACCAAATATTGAAATTATTTTACATTAATTCCTACTTGTAATTTGATTACATAAAACAGTCTTCTCTTCTCCAGAACAAAGCACAATAATGACTTGTTCCAACTGTAAAGATGGTGTCAGTTTCTGCTGGCAGTTACTAACATTTGATTGGTTCTCAGAATAAGAACAGTGATTGCGCAGGAAAGTTAGGCATTACAAACCACTTCATAACTATGTTTATTTTTTAGATAAAGTACGCATAACTTTTTTTGCATTGCAAATATTTAAATTTTGTTTTTCATATTGAATTTAATATCAAATTCTCTTTAAAATGATACATACAACTTTGCATTTTTTGAAACATAACATTTTCTATGAACATACGAAGTTAAAAAACATAAAAATTTCCAAAAGTGTCCACTATTTTGGCCACCATTGTATATAGTAGAGATGGTTTTTTTCCCGAGATACATCCAAACGGGTTTAACTTATTTTGTAGTCTTGGTCGAGACAGCAGGCCTTTTAAAACTCAAACTTATTTTTTATTGATAATATGATTGCTATCAGGGAAGGGAAGACATTGAGATGCATGTTTTTGGTATCAACACATATCCTAGAATCCACGCCTCTCGAAACATTTACAAAACAGAATCGCGGTGGTGCGCTTGAATACAGTGTTAATTTTTAAGATGCCCTCACATGACTAAACTTGCCTTTCCAAAGAAAAAGGGGAAGTCCAATTTTAAATGTGTGAATCAAAACTAAAAACCTGCGGCCATGATTGAAAAGCGATCCCAGTATTAAAAACAATCTAATGAAAATCCCCTAAATTTTCGTAACACACACACACACACACAC